>JAPDDO010000310.1:0-140786 GCA_027422415.1 Schizothorax lantsangensis | reverse complement strand
GCCATAGCTGAGGGACTGGCATGGTCACGGGATTCGTCAACATTTCAGGAACCCCTGCATTCCACAATGTGGTTGGAGCAATCGATGGCAGCCACATACGGATAAAACCACCACAGCGTCACAGATTTAGACTATTTGAATTATAAAGGCTTTTACTCAGTCAACATGCAGGCAATATGTGACTCGAATGGCAGGTTTCTGGACATTTATGTGGGTAACCGGGTCTGTCCATGACACACGAATAATGAAAAAACAGCAGTTTTTTATACCGCAAGACGATATCCCCAACGGGCTACATCCTTCTGGGTGATGGTGGATATCCTGTTTGGAAACTCCGATTTGTCTCATCACCCCATTCAAGGAGCCAGTGCATGGACAAGTAAGCAGCGATTTAATTACTATCAGTCAAGGGGGCGCAGCATAATTGAAAGGGCGTTCGGCATGATGAAGACCAGGTGAGGTCAACGCTTTTCAGAGCTTTGGAGGTGAAGCCCACGTTTGCACCCCAGGTAATTGCTTCATGTGCCTTTTTGCACAATGTGTGTATGGACAATGGTGACACACTGGTTCCATGGATAGGCATGACTCCCAACCTTCCCGTGAACCCAGGGCAAACAATGAAAACCTCTGGGAATGACACAAGAAAACAGACTAGCTGCCCTAGTGTCAGGCAATGTGCAAGTCCCATGAACATGACAAAAGTGTCATATGCATGTAAATATTTTATAGTTATTTTATGTTCACTTTGGTGGTTGTGGTGGATATGAATGCAGATGTTCTTATCTGTGTACTACCTAAGGTCTGTTTGCAATAAAAAAAAAATTATACACACTGCATGGTATACTACATGGCATACGTGTTCCTGTGGCTCAGTGGTAGAGCATTGCGTTAGCAGCGCAGAAGGTTGTGGGTTCGATTCCCAGGGAACACACGTAGTGATAAAACATGTATAGCCTGAATGCACTGTAAGTCGCTTTGGATAAAAGCGTCTGCTAAATGCATGGTGTTTTGTATATCTGTTTCAGTTATCACTGTTTTGAATGTCATTGATGTTCAGAAACGCTTTCTTTGTTAACAAAAATCTGTCTTTATTGCCCAATAAAGTTAACATAACAGGCAAAAAAATTATATAAAAATATATTATATTACAGAACCATTATCAACTATTAGAACCATAACTGAAATGTCACACACATATAAAAAAAGGCACTCAAATGTATAAAACTCAAAAAATATTGTGCAAATGACAACCTCAAACAAACTAAAAAAAAACTACAGCTTATCTACCATCTTTTCAAAGAGGCCCAAGAACCTCTCTGTCTTGGCCTCGCTCTCCTCGTGGCGCCTCTGCTCTTTATTGGACTCCTCAGTGAGGAAATCCAGGATGGGATTATTTTTTTTCTTCTTTTTTGGGTGAGGGAGTTGGGGGGCTTGCCATGGCAGAGGTAGAGGGTTCAGACATTTGTGAACTGCTGGCTGCAGAGGTGCTGGCTGGGGATGAGGGCTCAACAATCTCCTAAAGGAACAAGATAAATGTTGATTTACAATCCACAAATGTTTGTGGCCATGTCATGTGGAAATTCTGTTTCTACATATACTGTATATATGAGAGAGAGAGAGTTACAATAAGAACATGTTAACATTCTGCTATCTGATATTTCAGACCACAAAATGTACTGCATTACATACCATGAGGATTGGCGTGGGATCCTCATAAAAGGATGCCACCACCACAGGGGTCGAGTGAGGGCCTGGCACCCAACACCTCATGCATGTCTTCATAAAATTGCCAGGTTGCAGCGGTCACTTCCCCCCTCTATCTGTACCTGATCCTGTTTTGGGAGTTCTTAGTTCCTGGAAGGACACACAACACACACAAAACTAAATAATGCATACAACTTATACAGTATGCATTAATTGCCTTGCATTGAGATTGAAGATGTAGGGTTTCTTTCTTTAACAGAACATCACATACCTTGTATCTTTGCTTGAGATTTTCCCACTTCTTTGATGCCTGTTGGCCAGTAACCCTCCCCTCCAACCCCATTTCTTTCATCAGTGTCCTGTATCATAACCAACAACAATGTACAGGTTCATGAACAGGAATGAATTACAAATGATTACAATAATACAGTACCAATACAATAATGGGTAACACTTTAGAATACTGTTCCATCATTAATGGATAACTACACAAGAACACATGAGTAACGCAATATTAGCACTCTAGTAACTACTAGTAACTAACAAGAAACTCTAATTACTGAATTAGTAAGTGATAGTGCTTAGTCAAATGTGGTAGTTCACTATTAACTAATCAGTAACTATTATTTTTTCATACCTCCCTAAGAGCTACTAAGAACTACTGTATACAGGTTCATAATTAATATGAATAATACATAATATATAATTAATTCTAAAATAATGGTCATGGTAACCCACTAGTAATGACTCCATTATTACCAAATTATTCTGAAGGAATTACTAATTATTTGGATCAGTATTCTAAAGTGAAGATCATGATAACTCCCTATGACTGAAATCATTGTAAGCTTTTGAGGGTTTTGTAAAGTATTGGATAGTAACTATTCAGGTGTTACTACATCCTTCTGAAGGAATTAATAATTTTTTTGGATCCGTATTCTAAAGTGAAGATCGTGATAACTCCCTAGTAAGTCACTGTAAACTTTTGAGGTTTTTGTAAGGTTTTGGTTAATAATTAATTTTGCTTGATTTGGTAACACTTAAAATCATTACTAGTGGGTTACCGTGATCTTCACTTTAGAATTAATTATACATTATGCATAATTCACATTAATTATGAACCTGTATACAGTAGTTTAGTTCTCCAGGATATATATATTAAAAATAGTACTTATTGATTAGCTAATAGTGAACTACCAGTTTCAACTGAGTGCTATTACTTACTAAATCAATAATCAGAGTTTCTTGTTAAGTAATAGTAGTTACTACAATGTTAATAGTGCATTAGTCACTTGTTCCTGTATAGTTATTCATTAACAAAGGATCAGTATTCTAAAGTGTTACCCGATAATGAATGGCTACAACATGAACGCATGACTCACTCCCATAGTTGCTTTGCAGCATATTTTGATTTAAGAAACTTCTGCTCGTTTTTAGCCCGAAAGTTGATCAGCTGCCGGGTTTCCTCCGGCGTCCCTGTGTGATACAGGACGGTATATGTAAAGCACGTATCGATGTCTCCAAAGCAAGTAGTGTTATGCACTGATATCAAACGAAATTCGCTGCTAATGGAGTTTAGTTAAAACTGTAGATATGCATGGAGTCCATTCAAGGCTAGTCAGAGAAATGCAGGACTGTTGTGCAAATCAGCAATGTAACGTTAGCGTAGCAAATTAGCGATTTTTTTTAAAACGTTTCAAAGAACATGGTTGCAAATATATATGTACAGGACTGTGTAGAGCACAAAACAAGACTGTTGTAATTTTTAAATCAATTATTTAAGCCGAAAATACTTACATTTATGGGACTCTCTGGATGATCTGGCCGCCATTGTTGCCGGTTGCGCAGTGTGTTCTGGTACCCCTTGGTTTCAAGTAAGCTTGTGAAAATTCTTGGTTTTAAGGGTATCTACCACTTCCCCCCTTAGCCCTACCCCTTGATCAAAACGAGAATTGGGATAGCCCTTACTCTCACGTGAACGCGCAAAAAACTAAGGGGAAGGGTAAGACAGAGAAATGGGATTCACCCTAAGTCTTTGGTTCTTTTAATTGTGATGATTTAGGCTCACATTTAACAAAAACCCACCAATTCATTATCTCAACAAATTAGAATACTTCATAAGACCAATAAAAAAAATCATTTTTAGTGAATTGTTGGCCTTCTGGAAAGTATGTTCATTTACTGTATATGTACTCAATACTTGGTAGGGGCTCCTTTTGCTTTAACCTGTTAACCTGCACCCCCCATATTGGGAATCACAGCTGAAAATGACTAACTAACTTAAAATGGTAACAGCTCCTGACTTCAGTGTGCCACACACACAATTGTGGTGTCTTTGGAAAGAAGACCCTTTGGCCTTTACTATCCATCATCCAGAGTTGATGATGCTCAAAAATATAAAAAGTTATAGACACTGAAGTGCCTTGATAAAAATTGTACCACACTGAATTATTTTTTTTATTTCATATAAAAATACATGAAATCAGTCCTGGAGAAATCCAGAAAAGTAATGGTTGAAAGTCACATGTCTCATGAGTTTATATTTCAAATCTGAAGAAGATACCATGAAAAATGAGATTCCTGCAGACATTTTTCTAGTCCCCAACCCCCCCCCCCCCCCCCCCCCCCCCCCCCCCCCCCGTTTGAGGAAAAATATTTACCAAATTATTGAAGAGTTCTACTACAAACTATTTAGTCTTTATACATGCCACTGCAGTTTTTCAATTATAAAACTGTATACAGAATCTTAGACATCGTATCAGTGATTTATTTGAGCACTAGAATAATACCATAATAATAATTTTTGAGTGATGAAAAAAACCCAATAATAATAAAAAAAAATAACTTAATTACATACTGATTTCCTGACATTCAGATGCTTTCCTGCTCATACATTAGGTAATCACATGCTGACGATCATTCATACAGATGCAAATCATACTGATGGCTGCCCAATATAGTCAATATTCACATTATAATGGCCTTTTATATAGACTGCATTCACACTGATATCTGTGAACAGTCAGTAATTACATGCTGATTATCAGCCATACAGATGTTAATCATACTGATACAGGCACATTCTACACAAAACACGCAAACATATATGAAAACTGCTGAAGAAGAAAAAAAAGAAATGTTTTTTGTGCTAAAAAGATCGCTAAGTTACGCCCCATCAGATGACAGGTGCGTCACAGCGTGCGTCACGCGCCGTCGCGAGGGAGCGCCAGAATTCAAATAAACAATCTTCCGTGTATCTTTGACTTTTTTTTTTTTTGGATGATTTCATTCTGTTTGGGACATTGTCTGCTACAAAATCGTGCTGTTTTTTTACCACCAAGACGCTGTTTTTGAGTGTAATTTGTTCCATAACGGACACAAACAATAACTCTCCCTCAAGAGATGAGACGTAAACAAAGGATTATCGATCTAAATTACAACGTTGTTGTTTCTTTGGACTAAAAGTGCTCGATGGAATGTTGTTCACTGGACCCTAATCTTTCACACTAAACCAGGATTTACAGCAGTGGATACGTTTGAGAGTCGTTATCAGGATGAATATGGTATGTACTGCGGGTTTTTTTTCTACATGTTTTGGTGTACTGCTTACACAAATTTAGCAAATACATTCCGTATAAGCTTTCTATCGAAAAACAGCGATCTGTCGTCGATGCTAGAGGCTTAGACCTTCAAAATGATATATACTTTGTCAAGATTCATTTTGTCCTGTTTTACTTTATCTGTTTGAAAACAATGACATGTGCAAACAAAGAGCTCTCAGTGCGCCCGCGTCCTGGTGCAGGTTAACAGGTTAATTATTGCCTCAATTCGGCGTGGCATGGAGGTGATCTGTTTGTGGCACTGCTGAGGTGGTATGGAAGCCCATGTTTCTTTGACAGTGGCCTTCAGCTCATCTGCATTTTTTGGTCTCTTGTTTCTCATTTTCCTCTTGACAATACCCCATAGATTCTCTATGGGGTTCAGGTCTGATGAGTTTGCTGGCCAGTCAAGCACACCAACACCATGGTCATTTAACCAACTTTTGGTGCTTTTGGCAGTGTGGGCAGGTGCCAAATCCTGCTGGAAAATGAAATCAGCATCTTTAAAAAGCTGGTCAGCAGAAGGAAGCATGAAGTGCTCCAAAATTTCTTGGTAAACAGGTGCAGTGACGTTGGTTTTCAAAAAACACAATGGACCAACACCAGCAGATGACATTGCACCCCAAATCATCACAGACTGTGGAAACTTAACACAGGACTTCATGCAACTTGGGCTATGAGCTTCTCCACCCTTCCTCCAGACTCTAGGACCTTGGTTTCCAAATGAAAAACAAAACTTGCCCTCATCTGAAAAGAGGACTTTGGACCACTGGGCAACAGTCCAGTTCTTCTTCTCCTTAGCCCAGGTAAGACGCCTCTGACGTTGTCTGTGGTTCAGGAGTGGCTTAACAAGAGGAATACGACAACTGTAGCCAAATTCCTTGACATGTCTGTGTGTGGTGGCTCTTGATGCATTGACCCCAGCCTCAGTCCATTCCTTGTGAAGTTCACCCAAATTCTTGAATCGATTTTGCTTGACAATCCTCATAAGGCTGCGTTTCTCTCGGTTGGTTGTGCATCTTTTTCTTCCACACTTTTTCTTTCCACTCAACTTTCTGTTAACATGCTTGGATATAGCACTCTGTGAACAGCCAGCTTCTTTGGCAATGAATGTTTGTGGCTTACCCTCCTTGTGAAGGGTATCAATGATTGTCTTCTGGACAACTGTCAGATCAGCAGTCTTCCCCATGATTGTGTAGCCTAGTGAACCAAACTGAGAGACCATTTTGAAGGCTCAGGAAACCTTTGCAGGTGTTTTGAGTTGATTAGCATGTTCTAATTTGTTGAGATAGTGAATTGGTGGGTTTATGTTAAATGTGAGCCTAAATCATCACAGTTAAAAGAACCAAAGACTTAAACTACTTCAGTCTGTGTGCATTGAATTTATTTAATACACGAGTTTCACAATTTGAGTTGAATTACTGAAATAAATGAACTTTTCCACAACATTCTAATTTATTGAGATGCACCAGTATATGACCAATTGTTGCCTCCCTGTCAAATATGAGGAAAACATTCAAAAGCTGTACCAGTAATTCCAATTGCTGAAAGCCGTGAAAGGAGTATCTCATGACAAACAGTATCAAAAGTTGAGCTGAGATCTAACAGAAGGAGAGTGCTAAGAGCACCAGAATCAGAGGCTAAGGGAAGATGATTAAGAACCTTAACCATGGCTGTTTCAGTACTGTGTAATGGACGAAAGCCAGACTGGAAGGGCTCATAGAGGTTGTGCGCTGTTAAGAAGGCCTGTAACTGGGAGGCAACAACTTTTTCTAATATCTTAGAGAGAAAATATAAGTTTGAAATAGGCCTATAGCTAAAGCTAAAGCCCTGAATAAAAAAAACTAAAACAAAAATCAAAAGACATTCTAATCTTACTGGTCAGTGATCGGCTAATGAGTCAAGTCAAGTCACCTTTATTTATATAGCGCTTTTAACAATACAGATTGTGTCAAAGCACTTAACAGTATCAAGTTGGAGGATAGAGTGTCAGTAATGTATAATAATAAGATTAAACACTCAATTTTCAGTTAAGGGCATTTCATTATTGAATTCGGAGATGTCATTGTCTAGCTAAGTTTAGTTTAAATAGTATCTGTGAAATCAAATTTACGATAATCACTAGAAATTAAGTGTCCCCAACTGAGCAAGCCAGAGGCGACAGCGGCAAGGAACCGAAACTCCCTCTGAGACAGAATGGAGAAAAAAACCTTGGGAGAAACCAGGCTCAGTCGGGGGGCCAGTTCTCCTCTGGCCAGGATATTATTGTTTATTCATTGTTTACTTATTGTTTTAATTACATTTTTAAATGTATAAATGTATTATATTTCTATTTTTATATTGTTGCAATTTCTAACAATAATAGTATTATGTAGTTAGGTATTATATTATTAAATTTTTAATTATTTGTTTTATTTGTCTACTCCCCAATTGTAAGTCGCTTTGGATAAAAGCGTCTGCCAAATGTAAATGTAAATGTATTTTTAGTTTTATTGTATTTTAGTCGAGGTCTTCACTGGGGATATGTCTCTGGGGCTCATCGCTGACGATCAGGGCCGCAGACATCATCTCCCGGCGCCGATCCACCATCTGATCCGGACACGGACTGAGAAACAGAATAAGAAAGAAACAACTATTAGCGTAGATGCCAATCTTCTTACGATGTAACGAGTACATCGTGTGTTATGGGAAGTGTTCCCGGTTCCGGTTGATCTAATTAATGCAGCCTAACAATCCTTTAACGGATTTGAATAATAGATGTGTAGTAGTGTGTTAGGTGTATGTCAGGTTAAAGAGATGGGTCTTTAATCTAGATTTAAACTGACAGAGTGTGTCTGCCTCCCGAACAGTGTTTGGTAGATTGTTCCAGAGTTTTGGTGCTAAAAAGGAAAACGATCTGCCGCCCGCAGTTGATTTTGATATTCTAGGTATTATCAAACGGCCAGAGTTTTGAGAACGCAGCGGCTGTGGAGGACTATAATGCGATAAGAGCTCACTCAAGTACTGAGGAGCTAAACCATTCAGGGCTTTATAAGTCATTAACAAGATTTTAAAATCTATACGATGTTTAGTAGGGAGCCAGTGCAGTGTTGACAGAACGGGGCTAATGTGGTCATACTTCCTGGTTCTAGTAAGAACTCTAGCTGCTGCATTTTGGACTAACTGTAGTTTGTTTATTAAACATGCAGAGCAACCACCCAGTAAAGCATTACAATAATCTAACCTTGAGGTCATAAACGCATGAATTAATATTTCTGCATTTGACGTTGAGAGCATAGGTCGCAGTTTGGATATGTGTTTGAGATGGAAGAATGCAGTTTTACAGATGCTAGAATCATGGCTTTCAAAAGAAAGATTGCTATCAAACAGCACACCTAGGTTCCTGACTGATGAAGAAGAATAATTGACAGAGCAGCCGTCAAGTGTTAGATAGTGTTCTAAGTTATTACATGTGGGGTTTTAGGTCCGATAAGTAACACCTCTGTTTTTTCAGAATTTAGCAGTAGGAAATTACTCGTCATCCAGTTTTTTATATCGACTATGCATTCCGTTAGTTTCTCAATTTGGTGTGTTTCACCGGGCCGTGAAGAAATATAGAGCTGAGTATCATCAGCATAACAGTGAAAGCTAACACCATGTCTCCTGATAATATCTCCCAAGGGTAACATGTAAAGCGTGAAAAGTAACGGCCCTAGTACTGAGCCTTGAGGTACTCCATACTGCACTTGTGATCGATATGATACCTCGTCATTCACTGCTACGAACTGATGGCGGTCAGATAAGTACGATTTGAACCATGCTAAGGCACTTCCACTAATGCCAACAAAGTTTTCTAGTCTATTCAAAAGAATGTTGTGATCAATAGTGTCGAACGCAGCGCTAAGATCCAGTAGAACTAATAGAGAGATACAACCACGATCAGATGATAGAAGCAGATCATTAGTAACTCTAATGAGAGCAGTCTCAGTACTATGATACGGTCTAAATCCTGACTGGAAATCCTCACAGATATCATTTTTCTCTAAGAAGGAATATAATTGTGAGGATACTACCTTTTCTAGTATCTTTGACAGAAAAGGAAGATTTGAGATCGGTCTGTAATTAACTAGATCTTTGGGGTCAAGTTGTGGTTTTTTAATGAGTGGCTTAATAACAGCCAATTTGAAGGTTTTGGGGACATATCCTAATGACAATGATGAATTAATAATAGCCAAAAGAGGATCTATGACTTCTGGAAGCAGCTCTTTTATTAGTTTAGATGGAATAGGGTCTAACATACATGTTGTTGGTTTAGATGATTTAACAAGTTTATAAAATTCTTCCTCTCCTATAGTAGTAGTAGGTTTATTTGTCACATACACAATCATACAGAGTACAATCAGCAGTGAAATGCATTGATTTTTGAAGAAAAATACAGCAAAACATGAGGAAAGAGAGGAGGAAAAAAACAGACTATACTCCTTGGGGAGTACAGTGTGAGAACAGGAAAAACACCTCAGCAAAAAGCACATAATACACCATAGACACACGACTTTGCAACAGGGGAGGTAATCCAGCTCTGGCAATCAGCCATCCAGGCTGATAGGCTATAGTAGAGAATGAGTGGAATTGTTCCTCAGGGGATCTATAGTGCACTATTTGATGCGATACTGTAGCTGACGGCTGCATGGTTACAATTTTATCTCTGATAGTATCGATCTTGGAAGTAAAGTAGTTCATAAAATCATTACTGCTGTGCTCTTGGGAAATGCCAACACCTGTTGATGCTTTATTTTTCGTTAATTTAGTGACTGTATTGAATAAATACCGGGGGTTATGTTTTTTTTTTTCTAGAAGATATGAAAAGTAATCAGATCTAGCAGTTTTTAATGCTTTTCTGTAGGATAGGATACTTTCCCGCCAAGCTGTACGAAATACCTCTAGTTTTGTTTTCCTCCAGCTGCGCTCCATTTTCCGGGCTGCTCTCTTTAGGGCGTGAGTGTGCTCATTATACCACGGTGTTGGACTCTTTTCCTTAATCTTCCTTAAGCGTAAAGGAGCAACTGTATCTAAAGTGCTAGAAAAGAGAGAATCCATAGTCTCTGTTACATCATCAAGCTGTTCTGAGCTGTTGGATATGCTGAGGAATTGAGATAAATCAGGAAGATTACTTACAAAGCAATCTTTTGTGCTAGAAGTGATGGTTCTACCATACTTGTAACAAGGAATAGAATTTACAGTTTTAGCTATATGGAGTTTACACAAGACTAGATAATGATCTGATATATCATCGCTTTGCTGCAGAATTTCAACACGACTAACATCAATTCCATGTGACAGTATTAAATCTAGAGTATGATTTCGACAATGAGTAGGTCCTGAAACGTGTTGTCTAACCCCAATAGAGTTCAGAATGTCTATGAATGCTGATCCTAATGCATCTTTTTCATTATTGACATGGATATTAAAATAGCCAACAATTAAGACTTCAATTGTCAGTCAGGAAAATAACTTAAATGATCAAAATGCTGTCATTCTAAAATTCTCCACGAGATTTATATGCTGCGTGCAAGTTCAGGCTAAAAAAAACTTGCGTACACGAGCTGAGACCAGATGTGAGATTTGATCATAGTCACCGCTCACGTCCATATTGATAAATTCCAAGTCTTGTGTTGAAACGACCATACGCCCAATTTTCTGTCGTAAGTTCGTTTCGTAAATGAGGCCCAATGTGTTAGAGAGTATTCTAGGTTATTTTGTGTAGATGCTTTTGGTACAATAATTAAAACCTCTGCTTTCTTTCTTTCATAATTTAGTAATAGAAATCACAACAGTGAAAACTAATACCATGTTTCCTAATGATATCTCCCAAGGGTAGCTTGTACAGAGTGAAAAGCAATGGTCCTAGTTTTTGAAGTTTAATTCTGTTTGGAGCATCACAAAAATACAGAGTGGCTGGGCTAGAGAACAACAAACATTATTTGAAAGTACAGAATGAAATTAAACAGTCTCCTGACTCTGATGCTTTTATGTAAACTATTGTTTCATCCAAAACAATATAAAATAATAGATGCAATACAAATGTTCCAATAACCCCAATAACTTTATTATTTTTCATAAATATTAATGAACTACTATTAATCTCCAGTTGATTTGTTTAAATAAAGAGGTATAAATTTGGCTTTATGTATTAAACATTTGCAAGAATGAATATAACTTATATAACTTTGCATTCTCCAAAATACTTGCAAAAATAAATATTTAGTTTCTAACAAAGGCACATAAATTAATTTGTTAATCCACCCAGAAAACCTACTTGACAAAATGATTAACAATTGTAAATAAAAAGAAAGATGATCTGTCATCTCAGTATCATTACTGCAAAGACTCAATTAGATTGGTCAAAACTAAATCGTAGCCTTAGAAAGTCAGCATAAAGATAAGTGTAATTTCACGAGTTCGCCTGCCCATCCAGTCCTGATGGTTAATGATAAACGAACTTGGCTTGCTGTCCTCAATGAAGGCTCAAACCCGAGGCTTAGCTTGAGCTCCGAGTTCAACCGAGTGTGTGTGTGTGTGTGTGTGTGCTTGTTCATTTCCAACTAATCCTTGTTAGTTTTCAGTGTGCATTTGTTATTCCATAGAGGGTATTTATGGGAATAAAGTTATGTTTGTAAATAATTTTTCAATAATTGAAATCTGAGAGCTTAATAGGTAACTTGTTTGTATTATAGTCACATTTTAGCACAATTTATATACTGACAATTTTAATCTGGGTTAATATAAAACAGATTTAATTCCCCGTTTTCACAGACAAGGCTTAAGTTTAGTCCTAGACTAAAATGTATGTCTGAGCTGTTTCAACTGAAAGAAACTTGCACTGACTGATCATAAAATATATCAGTGCCTTTGTTTTGTCTCAAGATGCACACTAGTAATGATTTTTTCTAAGCACGTTTATAAAAAAAATACTTAAATGTCCTTATTGAACTATGGCCTAATCCTGGCTTAGTCTAAGCCCTGTCAATGAAACCGGGCCATTAACATTTGTGTTCCTGTCAATCAATTGTTTAAAATCAATATTGTTGTAATCCTTTACAGTCATGGACTTTTAATGAAATCCACTTTACCAAATAAAGCTGAAATGTGATTTATTGTCTTTATATTATGGGGAGAAAAGATGGAATAAGATTAATACATAAGGATTTAGGATCAGTTAATAAATCAATGGTTAAATCTCTGCAACCACAAATTTGAATCTACAGTTTCTTTAGTAGTTTGAAAATTCATAAGTTCTTTCCAGTCCTGTAATTTGAAGACCAGATACTGCAGGTTATATTTGATTAGAAATATCACAAATGCTCTGTAGTTTATCATGAATTTAAGTACTTCACAGTTGTTTATATTCATATAAGACTAGATATAAAGCTCTACTGTATTGATATCCATTTTGACAGCTCTGCAATTAATCTCTTCAACGCATCCTTTATCTTATTGTTCATATTAGTTTTCTAATGTAAAATCCTTTCATTTTAGCGAACGAGACTTTTATTTTGGTGTGGCGATGTGACGTCATAAGGCTGCGCCGCGCTCCTGCATTTGTGATTCGGCTGAAGAAAGGTGTGCTTTTAATCATTTAAAGTGTTCAAATCAATACTAGTCATTTAAATAATTGTATAGAAAAATGTGAAATAAAATGATTATTGAATGTAACACTGTAATGCTTTACCTAGTGACATAATGAAGCTTATTCTCTGTGGGTAAAGCGCAAACACATATGAGTAACACAAACGGTGCATCTAATTTCTCTCCCTATATCATGAATCAGTTTATCATAAACACGAATTCAGTATTTAGCAAGTAGTGAAATAAACGGAGCTTTTCGAAACTTTTTCGAGTCAATTGAATCAATTGATTCTTAAAATGATTCAGTGATTCGAAGAGCGAGAATCACCGCGCGCTGACGACACCTGCTGCTCTAAACAGTGTAAATGCAATAATGACATTTACAAATCAACTGCAAACATTTTCATAAAAGTGGGATTTAATAAATATAACCTACAATTTAGTAAATACCAACATAAATCTTAATACAAATATGAACCTTCTATATAATTTGTGTCCCTTTATTAACCCTCTGGGGTCTGAGGTGATTTTGGGGCCCTTGAGATGTTTTGACATGCCCTGATATTTGTGCTTATTTCAGCTACTTATAACATACTAATGACCAACATGTATTTGTTTTTGTATTCAGCACAAACTTTGCTACAATATTATGTGACCAAGATGGATGTACATGTTTGTATTTTTTTAGAAAAAAAATATTATGCGTGGTTAGTAAGTTTTGGGGAAAAAATGTAGCTGAAATAAGGCCATAAAACCCACACTAAATAGTCCTGAATAAGACTTTAGAGTAATCAGTCTTGTCGGCTAGAATATTTACTTCACAATTAAGTGAGAATCATTCTGCTTACTCATTTACAGAAAACAATATATTGATTCAAATTTTTTAAGACATGTTTTGTGATTGAAAGCCTGTATGCGAGGGAGTGACAATGTCCTTGAATATTAAGTGATTCTCACCTGAGACACAAAGGGCCCTCCCCTAAAGGCTGCTAATGGCCCATCAGTGTGACTGACTTTGAGGCAGGTAAGAGAGAATGTGAGGAGATTGAACAAATGTTTTTTTTTAATTATTTGTATTTTATTTACAACACCGTATAATCAAAACATACATAATGAAGGTCAAAGACACATTATTGTGCACACTGATCTAACCACAGAGATGTGAACAGACTTTGAGTCATTCCTGCAACAGATTCTGTTCAACAAGTGACACAAGTGAGTGCTAGTTTTGAGTGCTAGTTTTGATTGCTTTTGTTGTTTTTTTGTCAGGTATTTTAAGGCCATTATCACTCTGACTGACTCTCTTACCAGTGTGCTGACTACTGAACTAGGGAGCTGATTGAGACGCACCCAGAGATTCAGTTTGCTTTTTTTTCTGTTAATTACTTTAATCTTAAACAGGACAAAGTGTTCAAACACACAGAAGAACTCCTGCTGAAGCAACTGAGATCCACGTGACACACTATTATAAAGATGGTGTTTATTAAAGAGGAGAGTGAAGACATGATGATTGAAGAATCATTCACAGTGAAACAAGAAGATACTGAGGAACAAACAGGTTAGTTTTCATTCTCAAAGCTGAACTCAATCATTTCATCCTTGTTAAAATGTTCAGCTCTACAGAAATTAATGATATTTTTAAGAATATCATATGAATGTAGTAATTAAACATTTAATTTGTGTAATACTAAACCTCAAAAAATATTTCTATCACTTGTGCAACAGTATCAAAACATTTTATACAAAGTAAGCCATGAAATGTGAACAGTCAACTTTACATTTGTTGTCTGAGTGATTTTTTTTCCCCCTCATTCTCAAAATCGCTCACTGTACTAGTATCTTGTAAACATGACTTTGTTTCCAGGCAGAAAAAACATCAGTCTGCTAGTAATATAAAACATTTCTCCAGCTGACACACTTGCTATAGTTACTGCATGCTGTCTATAATTGTTCTTTATTTAAAGGGCTTCAGAGAGCAGATAACATGGCCAGTAAGTTTATAATAATGCATAAAAGATTAAAATCAAACTGTTTGTGAGACAAACAAATCAAATCAAAGACACAAATTGTGCACAAACCATCTGTTATGACTTTGTTGTAAATGTATTAGCAGAAGCTGATCTAGGTTGTGTTTCTTCTCCTCTACTTCATGTAGCAGCACACATGCGGTATCTTCACATTAAGAGACACAACAAAAATATGAGGAACAAACTTTCAATGAACCTTTAGTAACGTGATTTTTTTTTCAGACAGACTGAGACTAGATCATATACAGTTAGGTCCATTTATATTTGGACACAGGCACAATTTTTATTATTTTAGCTGCTGACCAAAACATATTCAAGTTACAGTTATATAATGAATATGAGCTTAAGGTGCACACTCTGAGCTTTAATTTGAGAGTATTCTCATCAAAACTGAAGGAAAGGTTAAAGGGTTAGTTCACCCAAAAATGAAGATTAGCCTGTGTTTTACTCGCCCTCAAAGCATCCTAGGTGTATATGACTTTCTTCTTTCAGACGAATCCAATCGGAGTTATATTAAAAATTGTCCTGGCCCCTCCAAGCCTTACAATGGGGATAAGTGGGTGCTTTTTGTCAACAGTCCAGAAGACGTGAAATAAAGCACGCGCATCTGTAATAAAACGTGCCTCACACGGCTCCGGGGGGTGAATAAAGGCTTCCTGTAGAGAATCCATGCATTTTTGTAAGAAATTATCCATATTTCAAACGTAATAAACGCATATCTCTCACTTCATCTAACTGTCAAAAGCAGAAGCCGTTCTGGCAGATGACGTAGGATGTCGGCGTTGCGTGATTAGTGACGAATGCCGAGAGAGAACAAAACAAAACGCCAGTCATGAATTAGAAGCACAAAACGAGGATTTGTAAAGAAAAAAAGAGGATTCCGATATAAGCCAAGAGGAGACTGGTTTTCCTTTGCTAAAGTAAGGAAACTTTGCTTCCTTTGCTCCTTTATTTTTTTATAATTTTTTTGGTTGATTTTATTGATTAGTTGATGTAGCCATAACATCAGTCTTTACACGCTAAATAGTTGTGCAGTTTTTTTCAGTTTGTGAGGAAATATAAAACTAAGTATCACCGGCATAAGAGTGAAAATGTCCCTCAGGGGAAACGTATACAAGGAGAAAAGCAGAGGACCTAATACAGAGCCTTGTGGCACACTCCATACTTTATATAAATGAAGAGACATCTCATGAAACACAAGTGGTAGCAGTCAGATAGAAAGGACCTAAACTGTTCTAATGCTTGTGCACAAATGCTAATATAATCCTCAGGCTAACCAAGAGAATGCCTAAAAATGTCTGTTAAATGCTTAAATGTAAAATTTCATGAATTCAGCACACAAATCAGAGTTGTCAGCCATTCGGAGGTCAATATTACCTGTAAATAATTGAAGATGATTGTTTTTGGTTGTTGGTCAATTTATGGTGAAAATTGGGAATGAAAGTTGAGCTGTATGATGGTCAAGGAGGCTGAATGAAATCCACACCCACAACCCCACAATGTGACAATGGCACTGTAATGCTTTAGCCCGTTATCTCTGTTATCTCTCTGCTTAGAACTGTATTGTTGGTTTTGATGCTTTAAATGTCAATGTTTTGATGTCTTTTGTCTTATGCCATTAAACTAGGGTTATCATGTATTTGTCTTTTCGACTTAGACCTGAAGAGAGTGAAGGAGGAGAGTCGAGATCTGAATGAAAGGGAAGAGAACAATATTAAACATGATTTCAGAACTGGAGAAAAATATTTTAGTTGTTTACAGACTGAAAAGACTTCCTCTCAAAAAACAGCTCAGAAGACTGGAACTACAAGTCACTTCATCTGCCAACATTGTGGAAGGAGTTTTAGAAAAAACGGAAACTTTAAAGTCCACATGAGAATTCACACTGGAGAGAAGCCATTTGTATGTGGTCAATGTGGAAAACGTTTCCCACATAAAGCAACCTTTTATAGTCATATGAGAATTCACACTGGAGAGAAGCCTTACACCTGCAAACTGTGTGGAAAAACCTTGAATCAAAAAGGAAAACTCAAGATTCACATGAGAGTTCACACTGGAGAGAAACCTTTCACATGTGATCAGTGTGGAAATTTTTTCCCATATAAAGAAAGCCTTAATAAGCACATGAAGATCCACTTAAGAGAGAGCCGTTTTATATGCCATCAGTGTGGAACGAGTTTCACAGACAGGAATCACCTTAAGAGGCACATAATGACTCACATTGGACATGAGCCTTTTATGTGTTATGACTGTGGAAAGATTTTCATTAAAAAAGTAAACCTCAAGACTCACATGAGAGCTCACACTTGAGGGAAGATTTTTACCTGCCAACAGTGTAGAAAGAGTTTGACATAAAAAAAAACTTTCTACCAGTGGTGTGAAGTGGTATTCTAAAACGAGGAGGCAAAGTCTTTAAAAGTTTTTTTTTTTTTTTAATCAAATGTAAATGTATGTCCCAGTCACATTTTCTTGGTTAAATAAACATTACTTATAAATTGATTTTCTTTTTCTGTTAGTTTATTTTATATGTTTACATGGACATCAGTAATCTAATTATTTACCTTAAGACAATATAATGATTAAGGTGTTTGCATGAGTTGCTTTTAGAATAATCCTTTCATGTTCACGTTTTACATGTTATAGTACATAGATCGATTAATGGCATGCGTCATTACGTCACCACGCAACGCCATCTGACGTCCCCTCCAGAATTCATGTATAAACATATAGTTCGTCTTCGTTATGATGCCATATACCATTTTGGGTGTTTCATTTTTAATTTTATGAAAGCTTCAAGTGCAGTTAATTATTTGTACGTGCATACAGATGACGGCGGTGTTGAAGCTCTTTTATTTGCCGTCAAACACGTTAACCACTGCTGTGTGTGTGTCCTGTCGCAAAATGTGTCGAAAAGTCCTACACGACGGTAATAGTTTGATTAAGGTACATGTCTGTACTGCACCTCAATAATGCGACTAAAATAGGAATACTCCACATGTCTTGATTCAATTTGTGGTTACTTCGATTATGATTTTAGCCGGATTAAGATAATCAAAAATCTGTTTACATGGTAGATTCTTAATCAGAGTATTGTATTAATCAGATTAAAATCGGAGTATTGATGTCCATGTAAACGTAGTTAAAGTAGTTATTAAAGCAAAGTATGAATCTCATCTAACCCTAAGCATTTCACATTTATTCCAAAGGCAGTTACAATTTAAACAATATAATTTCAGGGTTTAAAGTTCTCTGGCACCAGCATTTGGCTGCAGAAAAAAAATAATCCTACATTTAAAAAAAACTTGTTGATATCACTTTCGAGTCCATGAGTTCGCCTACCAATGGTATGAGAGGAGCACAGCTATCACTCTTAACCAAACTAACATTACTAGCCAATCAGAATTATTTGCTCTTATAAACACGAGACATGCATAATAGTATCCAATTGCAGAGTCGCAGCCCCGATGAATGGAGAAGCGCGATACATTAAAAAAGCTGCGAGGCTCAACGGTCAAAGATGTCCATCTAGTGCATATTTAGATAGAAAAACAAATTAAAAAGCAGCAGAGCTTTGTAAACAGCTCAAGAGTAATCATGTCATCTCCATAACAATGATGTGATTGCCAGAACAAATTTACCGGGATTTTTGAAAAGGTCACACATGATCTCTTAATGGTAACTTACCGGTAATTTACCAGTAAAGACTGTATGTGTGAAAGGTGCTAAACTCTTCCTCTGCATATGCTGTGAATTTGAATTGCTTAACGTTCATCTGGGAAAACTGTGCATTATCTCACTAGATTTGTAACGTAAATCATTTATAAACCTTTGCCAACACAGGAGAGTACATAAACCTATTTCTAAATATGCCATTTATTGTACAACCCCAAATCAGAAAAAGTTGGGACAGTATGGAAAACGCAAATAAAAAAAGAAAGTAGTGATTTCTAAATTTACTTTGACTTGTATTTCATTGCAGACAATATGAACACAAAATATTTCATGTTTTGTCTGGTCAACTTCATGTCATTTGTAAATATACATCCTTTCCTGTCATTCAGACCTGCAACACATTCCAAAAAAAGTTGGGACAGGAGCAATTTAGGGCTAGTAATGAGGTAAATTGGTTAAATAATGATGTGATTTGAAACAGGTGATGTCAACAGGTGATTGTAATTATGATTTGGTACAAAAGCAGCATCCAAGAAAAGTCTAGTCCTTTAGGAGCAAAGATGGGCCGAGGATCGCCAGTTTGCCAACAAATACATGAGAAAATTATTGAAATGTTTAAAAACAATGTTCCTCAAAGAAAGATAGGAAGAGATTTGGATATTTCACCTTAAACAGTGCATAACATAATTAAAAGATTCAAGGAATCTGGAGGAATTCCAAGGGCGCAAGCCTAAGCTGAACAATCGTGATCTCCGATCCCTCAGGCGGCACTGCATCAAGAATCGTCATTCATCTATAAGCGATATCACCACATGGGCTCAGGACTACTTTGGCAAACCTTTGTCAAGTACCACAATACGTAGTTACATCCACAAATGCCAGTTAAAACTGTACTGTGCCAAAAGGAAGCCCTGTGTTAACAGTGTGCAGAAGCGCCGTCAACTTCTCTGGGCTCGGAGGCATCTGGGATGGACCATCACACAGTGGAAACGTGTACTGTGGTCAGATGAATCAGTATTTCAGGTATTTTTTGGGAGGAATGGACGCCGTGTGCTCCGGACCAAAGAAGAAAAGGATCATCCAGACTGTTACCAGCAACAAGTCCAAAAGCCAGGGTCTGCCGTGGTATGGGGTTGTGTCAGTGCCCTTGGCAATGGTAACTTGCACTTCTGTGATGGCACCATTAATGCTGAAAAGCACATAGAGATTTTGGAGCACAATATGCTGCCTTCAAGAAGACATCTTTTCCAGGGACGTCCATGCATATTTCAACAAGACGATGCAAAACCACATTCTGCACACATTACAAAGTCCTGGCTGCGGAGGAAGAGGGTACGGGTACTTGACTGGCCTGCCTGCAGTCCTGACCTGTCTCCAATAGAGAATGTGTGGCGCATTTTGAAGCGCAAAATGTGACAACGAAGACCCCGTACTGTTGCCCACCTTAAGACTTGTTTTCAGGAAGAATGGGACAAAATTACACCTGAAACACTTCATCACTTGGTGTCTTCAGTCCCTAAACGTCTTGTAAGTGTTGTGAAAACGAATGGCAACATTACAAAGTGGTAAATGCTTTACTGTCCCAACTTTTTTTGGAATGTGTTGCAGGTCTGAATGACAGGAAAGGATGTATATTTACAAATGACATGAAGTTGACCAGACAAAACATTAAATATTTTGTGTTCATATTGTCTGCAATGAAATACAAGTCAAAGTAAATTTAGAAATCACTACTTTCTTTTTTTATTTGCGTTTTCCATACTGTCCCAACTTTTTCTGATTTGGGGTTGTAAAACCGCCCGAGGCGCAATATGCTGTGGGACAGTTAAGATCTGAGCTGAGAGGCCACAATGAGAGAGGCGAATACGCTTGTGCGGTTCGTCCAAGTGCTCCAGAGGAGGGCCTGGCCTCCGGAGATGAGCAGGGGAATCAGGAACTTCTACTAGGAGCCTGAGAACAAGAGGCCTTGGTCGTCAAACTCAGGTCTATCCATTTGCGTTGACGTGGGTGAGCCGGTGGGCGAAACCTTGGACCTCAATCCTTATGAGGGGGTGTCATAGGCAAAGGCTCACATCGCTGAACCTCTCGAGGGCGCTGTGAAGAGGACGAGCGCAAACAAACCAATGGTGGTTGACGCTCAGTCTCCCTGGACCTGCGTGGAATGAGCTGGCGAAAGGCGGCAGATTGCTGTTTCACTGCACGAAACTTCTCCACGATGGTAGTAACCGAATCCCTGAACAGACTGTCATTAGAAATGGGAGCATCCAAAAGAAAAGTCTTATCCTTCTCTTTTATATCAGTGAGAGTGAGCCAAAGGTGGCGCTCAACTGACACCATACCCGCCATGGACCTGCCCACTGCCCGAGCTGTA
The DNA here is from genome assembly GCA_027422415.1 of Schizothorax lantsangensis. Taxonomy (NCBI): domain Eukaryota; kingdom Metazoa; phylum Chordata; class Actinopteri; order Cypriniformes; family Cyprinidae; genus Schizothorax; species Schizothorax lantsangensis. The sequence continues at coordinate 119,808 of JAPDDO010000310.1, read as the reverse complement.
TGTGTCAGCAGATAGACACAGGACACAGAGGTAAGTGCAATAAAAACAACAGGTTTATTGAGTAGCAGCAGAGGGGAATGAGATGAGCAGAACGCCAAATCCGTAGTTCGTCTGAGCTCTGTAACCGCCTCTGGCGTCAGGTCTTCATCCTCATCCAGCTCTTTAAGTACGTCAGCTTGATAAGCCTGAAGTACACCAATGGAATGAAGCGTAGCCGCGGCCTGTCCAGCGGCCATGTGAGATTTTCCGACTAAAGCGGAAGTAACTCTACAAGGCTTGGACAGCAAAAGGGGGCGAGACTTCCAGGATGGAGCTGAATTTGGCACGAGATGTGCCACTAGAGTCTCTTCAACGGCCGGCATCGATGCATAACCGTGATCCGATTTTAGAAACAGTGGGGCGAAATCAGCGGTAGCAGGATTAGTAATCCACGCCAAGAACGGTTGTTTCCAAGACCTCAAAACCTCTTGGTGGAGGTCTTGGAAGAAGGGGAGAGGCCTACGGGGCTGGAATGGAGTGTGGCTAGTTAAAAATCGGTCATCTAGTTTCGACTGGGCCTGATTTTGCGCCAGCTCGCTGTCCCAATCTAACCCGAGCTTGTCTACAGCGCGCTTAACAACATCTAACAGCTCACTGTAAAATGGGGAAGCACGTTTCTCCTGTCCACTTGGAGGGAGATAATTGCACAAATCACTGACTAATTCCTCAGAATCAGAATGCCGCTGTAGACAGCATGTCTTCGTCATACGGCCCACAACCAAAAGATATTGAATCACAAGATTTGGGGGTAGGCCGCAACTCATCACTGACAAAGACAACCGGGTCTATGTAGTGTAGCCCAGAGAGAGCGAGAAGAAAGGAGAAAACTGTTGTCTCGCCCTCCATAAGCTCCGGTTTGCACGCGTCGCCCCAAGCGATTGTCTCATGTGGCGCCTCAGCAACCACAGAAACGGAATGGCGGGGGTTAGACACTAGGGCTCCCTTCTTAGTGAAGGCCACGAACCTTGAGCGCAATACCTTTAGCCGCAGGCAATCACAGTGACAATCTGCCGTTAAGCGCAGCCTGAGCATGTTTAAAGCCCAAACATAGCACGCACCTGTCGTGAGTGTCTCCTCCTGCGATAAACCTCTCACATGGCTCGATGCATCTCCTGTAGCTCATCGTGTCCGCTGAAGAGGAGTAAACTGCTCTTTATGAAAAATAGCTGAGAACACGACGAAAAGAACGCTTTCCTATGGGCAACAGATGATTCGCTTCCTGAAGAAAATTAAATCTGATGAAATAGCGCTCAGCACGCTGATATAGCGTACGCGAGGGGCGGTGCTAAGCGCTATTTGGCCAGTGAAATTGGCGTGATGGTATAAGGGCTTCAGACATTTGTCACACCGGAGGTGTTCCCATAGCGATGACGTCATTGCAGCATTGAAGTGAGCCTATGAAAGGGAACGGAATATACTCCAAGAGAGCCAGCTAACAAGGTTGATTGTCTTCCATTTGTTATTCTTCCCAAGTCACGTCTGATCTTGCAAGTCTCTGTGAGATCTCGTATCACTGTGAAATCGTTCCTACAATCAACAAGTGTTTGGTCTCGTGGTCCGGTCAAATCCTCTAGTGTGTGTGTTCAGAGTAGTATATTGCTAAAAATTCATTTGAAAATGTGATTATGTCTGTGGTCTCCCACAGTTTTAAAATCGGTTAAGATTTGAAAATCATCTAGTGTGTCCCAGGCCTTAGCAATATTATGTAATCTTATGCAGTAAAATCATAATGCAGTGCACTATGTCTTTTTTTTCTTTCTGGGTGCTCATTCCCTCTAAATCTGTTAAACATATTATGTGATCATAACTCCTGTCGTTCTGGATGATGATGTCCTCTACACTTCCTCATTATGAGTTCTGTACACAAGAAATAAAGACAAATAATCTACATTTAAAACAAACATAAATATACACATGATGATCATAATATATGTTTTGTATGTGGTTTTATACAAAATAAAAAATAAATAAATAAATAAAACAACTATTTTATATTTATATTTGCATTACCAATACAAAACAAATTTGGTTTAACATCTGTATTTTTAAAAACTAATAGTACATAAACAGATAAAATATATAAATATAGTATAATAATATATACGTAGTATTAAGACAAAGTTTAAAAATGTAATCGTGAAAAATCCATTTCACTGAAGGTAAAATATTGAACTTCTCAGTTTAGTGTAAATTAACTCCACATGGTACCTTCAACACACAATTAGTCGTTAGCTTTTTAGTTGTCTGCTAATTACTAATTATCTACTAATTACAATAATTGACAAATCAGTTTTACAAAGTATAAATTGTCAAAGACAATCAGGTTTACAATGTAATTAATCCTAAAAGTACTACAAAACATGTCAAAATGGTTCAAAAGCAAGTGGGGACAAAAGAAAGCCTGTTTGGTTATATCCATGAAGTCACACCAATTAAGCTTTCTGCAAAAAACAAGTACTTTAACACCACATTATAAACAGACTGAGAACACTACCATCACTGTGTCATATTTGCTACTAAAAAACAATTGATTTTTGAAAAAAAAATGTAATTGAAAAAAAAAAAACACTGCAGTTAAACTAACCAACACTATCAACAAACCAAGTAAGTACCTTTTTTCCCCCAAACTTCTTGTTAACAAACACTTTAATGTATTTCAAGAGACAATATAATACTCAAAACGTGTGGTTTCTGGTTTTAGGTCTACAGAATTATGGATTTTATGTGCAGTGGGACAAAAACACACTCCTAGAAGTTGTAGAAGTTGATTTTCCGTGTAAACCACTTAAGGCAACAGAGTTCAATGTTCAACATGTAAAGTCCCTGGGTCCAAAGCAGCTTGTACTGTAAGTGTTTACACTTTCTCATTTGCCTCATTCATCTTAACCCTCAAGCATCCTTCATATAGCAGCCCTTAATTGGTCCTTCATGGACAAATTTGGGCACGAAGGTCTCAGGTGGGATCCCAATTTTTTTTAAACAAATGTCATATCACTATCTTCGATAAAATAAAAACTATCAATTTATGCAGTTTGTTCTTTTATTTATTTTTTTATTTACCTCTAAAAGTACCATATTTTTATGTAAAATATATATATTTTTTTGTTATATTTAATATTTCTTTTACTTCAGTAAAAAAAAAAAAAATCATTGCATTAAGTTCAGACAGCCAAAACCTACAAATTTGGTAACTTTGGTGACATCTGGAAACATATGATGGTATAAAAATATAAAAAATATAAATAGCCACTACAGGTGCATCTCAATAAATGAGAATATCGTGGAAAAGTTAATTTATTTCAGTAATTCAACTCAAATTGTGAAACTCGTTTATTAAATAAATTCAATGCACACAGACTGAAGTAGTTTAAGTCTTTGGCTCTTTTAATTGTGATGATTTAGGCTCACATTTAACAAAAACCCACCAATTCACTATCTCAACAAATTAGAATACTTCATAAGACCAATAAAAAAACAATTTTTAGTGAATTGTTGGCCTTCTGGAAAGTATGTTCATTTACTGTATATGTACTCAATACTTGGTAGGGGCTCCTTTTGCTTTAATTACTGCCTCAATTCGGCGTGGCATGGAAGTGATCAGTTTGTGGCACTGCTGAGGTGGTATGGAAGCCCAGATTTCTTTGACAGTGTCCTTCAGGTCATCTGCATTGTTGGGTCTGGTGTCTCTCATCTTCCTCTTGACAATACCCCATAGATTCTCTATGGGGTTCAGGTCAGGCGAGTTTGCTGGCCAATCAAGCACAGTAACACCATGGTCATTGAACCAGCTTTTGGTACCTTTGGCAGTGTGGGCAGGTGCCAAGTCCTGCTGGAAAATGAAATCAGCATCTCCATAAAGCTTGACAGCAGAAGGAAGCTTGAAGTGCTCTAAAATTTCCTGGTAGATGGCTGTGTTGACTGTGGACTTCAGAAAACACAGTGGACCAACACCAGCAGATGACATGGCAGCCCAAATCATCACTGACTGTGGAAACTTCACACTGGACTTCAAGCAACATGGATTCTGTGCCTTTCCACACTTCCTCCCTCCAGACTCTGGGACCTTGATTTCCAAATGAAATGCAAAATTTACTTTCATCTGAAAAGAGTACTTTGGACCACTGAGCAACAGTCCAGTTATTTTTCTCCACAGCCCAGGTAAGATGCTTCTGACGTTGTCTCTGGTTCAGAAGTGGCTTGGTAGCCCTTTTCCTGAAGACGTCTGAGCATGGTGACTCTTGATGCACTGACTCCAGCTTCAGTCCACTCCTTGTGAAGCTCTCCTTTGCTTGACTGTATTCTCAATCTTGCGGTCATCCCTGTTGCTTGTGCACCTTTTCCTACCCAAATTCTTCCTTCCAGTCAACTTTGCATTTAATATGCTTTGATACAGCACTCTGTAAACAGCCACACCTTTCAGTAATGACCCTCTGTGACTTACCCTCTTTATGGAGGGTGTCAATGTTCGTCTTCTGGACCATTGCCAAGTCAGCAGTCTTCCCCATTATTGTGGTTTCAAAGAACAAGAGATACCCGGAATTTATACTGTAGGGATGGTCATTTATTGAAACTCAAAAGTGTAAATATTTTAATATTTGAGATACTGATTTTGAAATGTTTTACTTTACATGTAATGAATCTAAAATATATGAAAGTTTCACTCTTTGAAATAAAGTTCATTTTTTCTTGTAACTTTTCACGACATTCTAATTTATTGAGATGCACCTGTATATGGCTTTAGTACTCAATGGCTGCATATAGGCTGAAACCTATAAAACATTGTTGTAACAAACTTAACGTCTTAAGTTTTAGATTTCATTACAAGTTAAGTGTACAATTGTTTAAAAAGCATTTGTGTTGGTGAGACTATACAAATATGCCAAAATATGCTTCCAGACAAATCTGACCATGCTATAAGGAAAAGACAAAGTAGGAGACGGAGTAATCATTTATTTCTAACAAAAAAAAACATCAAATTTCAATAACCCAAAGTAAAATGGTACCAAAAGATGGAAAAATAAACAATAAACCTAGAAAGTTTCAGACTTTTTTTTTTGGAATCATCGACAATCATCGACAGTGTGTGTCTTCTGTAAAGGTGCGTCAGCAGATTGAGGCTCCATTTGCAGCTTTATTATAATCGTGGTCGTACAGGCATGGTCAATCACCAGCAAACACAACAATATGGGCAAGGCAAATCATAATCCAACAACAGGCATAAGGTCAGGGCTGGCAGCTAACATTCAATAAACGAAAGCAATTAGTCCAGGGGCTGGCAGCAAAGAATCAAAATGGGATCTAACAGTCCAGAGTAATCCACTGGCAGAGAAAAACACAGGAAGAAACACTCAGAAATATTCCCCTAGGCCAGGGGTAGGGAAGTTCGGTCCTGGAGAGCCGCAGTCCTGCAGAGTTCAGCTCCAACCCTGAAAAAAATCTCATCTGCCTGTAGCCTTAATAATCCTGAAGACATTGATTAGCTTGTTCAGTTGTGTTTGATTAGAGTTGGAGCGGAACTCTGCAGGACTGCGGCTCTCCAGGACCAAACTTGCCTACCCCTGACCTAGGCAAAACAAGATTTCGCAACCAGGAACAGTCTGAGGACAGCTTAAGTAGCCATCTGATGCAGGTCAGGTACAAGCATAATCAGTACCAGGTACGTGAGTGGGAATTGTAGTCCAAAAATGAGGTTAATATTCAGGAGAGGGATCCCTCTGGTGGTGAGCAAGACTAACCACGGGAGTCTCGTTTGTGACAGGCCCCCCCCCGTGAGTGGCTCCTGACGCGAGGAGGAAGAAGACGCCGTGGTCTTCCACGAGGTCGAGGGGCCGGTTTATCCGGGTGTGTCATATGGAACTCAGTCACGAATGAGGGGTCGAGGGTGTCCTCTGCATTAACCCTGGATCGCTCCTCCGGTCCATACCCCTCCCAATCCACCAGATACTGGAGGAGCCTTCCCTGGAGTCAAGTAGGTCTCGAACCTCGAACCTGGTACTTGAACCTGGTCCACTAAGATGGGTGGGGGGCCCTGGTCACTGGCCTGCTCCTCCGCTCTCGGACCACCAGTGGGTTTGAGAAGTGGAACATAAAACATAGGAGAAATACGATAATTAGAATGTAATGCCAAATGATAAGAAACTGGTGCAATTTGTTTAACAATCTGGAAAGGACCCACGTACCTGGGACTGAGTTTCTTGCATGAAAGTCTGAGGCATAGATCTTGGGTGGATAACCAGACCCATTGACCTGGAGTATATTCTGGATTGGGTGTTGATCATCTTGCAACTTTTGTCCCCTAACAGCATGTAGCCAGTGGGTGTGAGCCTGATTCCAAATGTCTTCACTACTTTGAAGCCAGTTGTTGATAGATGGTACCTCGGTGGGTTCTCTTGGCCATGGAAATAGAAGTGGTTGGAAGCCCAGCACACATTGGAAGGGAGTTAGCCCACTGGATGGTTTTTGAAGTTATTCAGCCCACATGAGATATCGACTCCAGTCTGTTTGGTTCTGTTGGCAGTAGGCTCTAAGGAACCGGGTGATTTCTTGATTGAGACGCTCTGTTTGACCATTGGATTGGGGGTGATATCTTGAAGTGAGACTGATGTTGACATTGAGCTTTTGAAAGAACGCTGACCATACTCTAGAGGTAAATTGGGGACCTCGATCCGACACAATATTTTCAGGGAGGCCATAGAAGTGAAATACAAAGTTGCATAGAAGTTCAGCCGTCTCAAAAGCTGTGGGTAGTTTGGGGAGTGGAATTAAACAGCAGGCCTTAGAAAAATGATCTATGACCGAGTATTGTGGTATTATCATTGGATTTGGGGAGATCAGTAATAAAGTCTATGGCGAGATGGGACCAAGGTCAGCGAGGAACTGGCAATGGGTGCAGTAAAGGCGGATGTTAGTTGTCTGGGGGACTTTGCTTGTGTTACAGGTGATGCATTCATGGATAAAGTTTATCATGTCTGCCCGCATGGTTGGCCACCAGAAGTTGTTCTGTAGAAGATGGAAGGTGGCAGCAATTCCTGGATGACCAGAGCTGAGCGAAGAGTGAACATGCTGTATAATTTTCTTATGGACCTTCTGAAGTACGAAAGTTTTGTCTGGAGGGCATTCAGGAGGGGAGGGTTCTTGTGAGTTGGCCTGAGCAAATTCTGTCATAACATCCCACTGAACTGGGGCCATGATTAAAGACTCTGGGAGAAGGGTTTCTTCAGGCTAACGCCATCACGTTGACGTGACAAAGCGTGTTCCTTAGTGTTCTTAGAACCGGGATGATACGTGACGGTGAAATACTCTCTAAGTTCTTGTGGTCGGTGAGAATAACAAAGGGATGTTTGGGCCCCTCTAGCCAGTGACGCCATTCCTCCATTGCTGATTTCATGGCCAACAGTTCCCGGTTTCCAACATCATAGTTCTGTTCAGTTGAGCTGAGTTTGCAGGAAAAATAGGCAAAGTGGTAGAGCTTGGGTGGAGAACCATGTCGTTGTGAAAGGATGGCTCCAATGCCAGTATTTGAGGCGTCCACCTCGACTATGAACGGGAGTTCAGGATCAGGATGATGGAGAATGGGAGCAGATATGAAACATGATTTGAGTTCCGTGAAAGCCTCCAGAGCTGTGGTGGTCCATGTGTGAGATGAGAGGAATTTCTTTTGGTCATGGAAGTTAGGGGAGCCGCCACAGAACTGAAATTTTTAATTCAAGGTTGGTAGAAGTTCTAAAATCCCAAGAATCATTGTAATTCTTTTAAGGTTGCCGGTTGTGGCCTGTCCAGAACAGCTTTGACCTTTCCTTCATCCATAGCAACTCCCTCCTGACTGATAATGTAGCTCAGGAATGACATTGAGGTCTGCTGAAATTCACACCTCGCCGCTTTGGCGTATAACTTGTGGTCAATGAGGTCAATGGTCAGTGTTACAACTTGTGGTTGTAACACTGTAACACGGCACTCACACATATTATCAACACATCTCTCCTCATAGGCATCTTCCCCACAGCGTTCAAGCAGGCTCGGGTAACCCCACTGCTCAAAAAACTTACATTAAACACTTCTCTTTTAGAAAACTACAGACCTGTCTCTCTCCTTCCATTCGTAGTGAAAACACTTGAACAAGTTGTCTTCAACCAGCTCTCATTGCTTCTTTCACAGTACAACAAACTGGATGCTAAACAGTCAGGTTTCAGGAGTGGCCATTCAACAGAGACTGTGCTACTGTCACTGAAGCCCTGCGAATTGCAAAAGCCGATTCTAAATCATCAGTCCTCATTCTGCTGGATCTTTCTGCTGTTTTTGACACTGTCAATCATCAGATCCTCCTGTCCACCCTCTCATCACTGGGCATCACTGGGATTCCACTTCGCTGGTTTGAATCCTATCTCACTGGTAGGTCTTTCAGGGTGGCCTGGGGAGGGTAGGTATCCAAAGCACATCAACTCGATGTTCTTCGTGAGCATCGGACCAAACTCAGAGCGGCAGAGAGAAAATGGCGCAAATCAAACGATCCGTCGGACCTGACTAGGTATCAGTCTTTGCTTTCGTCTTTCTCTACTGAAGTCCACACTGCCAAATCCTCACACTTCCACAACAAGATCAACAGCGCTCCAGACATGCGTGATCTCTTCAAAACATTTAATTCTCTCCTCTGTCCCCCTCCACCACCGCCCACCACTTCTATAACAGCTGACGACTTTGCCACTTTTTTCACCGACAAAACTAGAACAATCGGCAACCAGTTCTCAACTCCACACACACAGGACCTCCAACCAACCACATCCACTGCTCAAACTCCCATCTTCTCCTTCTGTCCCCTCACCGAGGCGGAAGTATCCAAACTTCTCCTCTCCAGCCATCCTACAACATGTCCTCTTGACCCAATCCCCTCTCACCTTCTCCAAGCAATCTCTCCCACACTCTTACCGGCACTCACACACATTATCAACACATCTCTCCGCACTGGCATCTTCCCCACAGCGTTCAAGCAGGCCCGGGTAACCCCACTGCTCAAAAAACCTACATTAAACACTTCTCTTTTAGAAAACTACAGACCTGTCTCTCTCCTTCCATTCGTAGCGAAAACACTCGAACGAGTTGTCTTCAACCAGCTCTCACTGTTTCTTTCACAGTACAACAAACTGGATGCTAAACAGTCAGGTTTCAGGAGTGGCCATTCAACAGAGACTGCGCTACTCTGTCACTGAAGCCCTGCGAGTCGCAAAGGCCGATTCCAAATCATCAGTCCTCATTCTGCTCAATCTTTCTGCTGCTTTTGACACTGTCAATCATCAGATCCTCCTGTCCACCCTCTCATCGCTGGGCATCACTGGGATTCCACTTCGCTGGTTTGAATCCTATCTCACCGGTAGGTCCTTCAGGGTGGCCTGGGGTGGGGAGGTATCCAAAGCACATCAACTGGTCACTGGGGTTCCTCAGGGATCGGTTCTTGGACCCCTCCTCTTCTCCACATACACTACATCACTGGGACCCATCATACAGACACATGGCTTCTCCTACCATTGCTACGCCGATGACACACAGCTCTATCTCTCTTTTCAACCAGATGATCCAATGGTAGCTGCACGGATCTCAGGCTGCCTGGCGGACATCTCGGCATGGATGAAAGAACATCACCTACAGCTCAACCTGGCAAAGACTGAGCTTCTTGTCGTCCCTGCCACTCCGACCCTACAGCATGACTTCTCGATTCAATTAGGCACATCAATAATTACCCCATCAACTTCGGTCAGAAATCTTGGTGTAATCTTTGATGACCAGCTGACCTTCAAAGAGTACATTGCAAAGACTGCTCGATCTTGCAGGTTTGCGCTACACAACATCAGAAAAATCAGGCCCTTCCTGACAGAGCATGCTGCGCAACTTCTTGTCCAGGCCCTTGTCGTTTCTAGGCTGGACTACTGCAATTCTCTTCTGGCTGGTCTTCCATCAAACACAATCAAACCTCTACAAATGATTCAGAATGCAGCGGCACAACTGGTCTTCAATGAGCCCAAAAGAACCCATGTTACACCTCTCTTCATCTCACTGCACTGGCTACCAGTGGCAGCTCGCATCAAGTTCAAGACACTGATGCTTGCATACAGAACGACCACAGGCTCAGCACCCTCCTACTTCCACTCACTATTACGAATCTACATCCCCTCCAGAAGTCTGAGATCTGCTAGTGAGTCTGAGATCTGCTACCATCACAGAGAGGCTCAAAATCACTCTCCAGAACATTCTCGTTCACCGTTCCTGGATGGTGGAATAATCTTCCCACCCCTATCCGGAATGCTGGATCCCTGTCAATCTTCAAGCAACAACTGAAAACTCATCTCTTTCGGCACTACTTGACTTCATCCTAAACTTGTTCTTTAAAAAAAACAAACAAAAAAAACCTTTCCCTTTATCTTTCTCTCCTTCCCTTGCTAGCTTGTACTTATTTGAACAATGACTGAGACTTGGTGTTACGAGCACTTCCTCTGTCTGATTGCCTCTTCAAGATGAATCGCTTTATGTACTCCCCAATTGTAAGTCGCTTTGGATAAAAGTGTCTGCCAAATGACTAAATGTAAATGTAAATGTAAATGTATCAACTGGTCTCGCTGGAGTTCCTCAGGGATCGGTTCTTGGACCTCTCCTCTTCTCCACATACACTACATCACTGGGTCTCATCATACAGGCACATGGCTTCTCCAATCATTGCTACGCCGATGACACACAGCTCTATTAATTTTTTCAACCTGATGATCCAATGGTAGCTGCACGGATCTCAGGCTGCCTGGCGGACATCTCGGCATGGATGAAAGAACATCACCTACAGCTCAACCTGGCAAAGACTGAGCTTCTTGTCTTCCCTGCCACTCCGACTCTACAGCATGACTTCACGATTCAGTTAAGCTCATCAATAATTACCCCATCAACTTCGGTCAGAAATCTTGGTGTAATCTTTGATGACCAGCTGACCTTCAAAGAGCACATTGCAAAGACTGCTCGATCTTGCAGGTTTGCACTACACAACATCAGAAAGATCAGGCCCTTTCTGACAGAGCATGCTGCACAACTTCTTGTCCAGGTCCTTGTCATTTCTAGGCTGGACTACTGCAATGCTCTTCTGGCTGGACTTCCATCAAACACAATCAAACCTCTACAAATGATTCAGAATGCAGCAGCACGACTGGTCTTCAACGAGCCCAAAAGAGCCGATGTTACACCTCTCTTCATCTCCTTGCACTGGCTACCAGTGGCAGCTCACATCAAGTTCAAGACACCGATGCTTGCATACAGAACGACCACAGGCTCAGCACCCTCCTACTTCCACTCACTATTACGAATCTACATCCCCTCCAGAAGTCTGAGATCTGCTACTGAGCGACGCCTTGTGGTACCATCACAGAGAGGCTCAAAATCACTTTCCAGAACATTCTCGTTCACCATTCCTGGCTGATGGAATAATCTTCCCACCCCTATCCGGAATGCTGGATCCCTGTCAATCTTCAAACAACAACTGAAAACTCATCTCTTTCGGCACAACTTGACTTCATCCTAAACATAAAAAAAAGAATAACTTAATATTTCCCTTTATCTTTCTCTTCTTCCCTTTCTAGCTTGTACTTATTTGAACAATGACTGAGACTTGGTGTTATGAGCACTTCCTCTGTCTGATTGCCTCTTCAAGATGAATCGCTTTATGTATTCCCCAATTGTAAGTCGCTTTGGATAAAAGCATCTGCCAAATGACTAAATGTAATTGTAACACTGTCCTCACATGTTGCACATGCTCCTCATATGTGTCAGAATAGATAAGGATGTCATCGATGTAAACTATTACCCAGCAGTCTAGCATGTCCCAAAAGATGTCGTTGATGAAGGATTGAAACACTGACGGATTGAAACACTGACGGACTGTTGGCAAGCCCGAAGGGCATAACCAAATATTCATAGTGCCCAGTGCTGGTAGAAAAGGCTGTCTTCCACTCATCTCCCTCCCTGATGCGAATGAGATTATAGGCATTGTGAAGGTCTAACTTGGTAAAGTACTTGCCGCTGGTACCAGAAGCAGTTGATATCGGAACTTCACTGTGATGTCATTAAAGCCCTGGTAATCGATGCAGGGACGCAGACCGCCATCCTTTTTCTTAATGAAGAAAAACCCAGTTGAGGCAGGTGATGTGGATGGTCTGATAAATCCCTTTGAAATCTCCTCATTGATGTAGTTCTTCATGGCGTTAGACTCAAGTTGAGATCTATGAAAGATACGGCCTTTAGGCATTGCTGCACCTGGCAATAGTTTGATGAAGCAATCACTGGAGCGATTAGGAGGTAGTTCCAGTGCCCTGTACTTACTGAAAGCCTCAGCAAGGTTGGAGTATTTAGAGGGAAGGTTAGGAGGGAGAACCGGCTCGTCCCTTAGAGTTACAGTCTGAACGAGGATTGATGAGCTGTCAGTGAGATACTCTGTTTGGCAAGAGGAGTCCCATTGACTGATCCGACCCTCCTTCCAGGAGATGAGTGGGTTATGTTGACGTAACCAAGGTAGTCCGAGGATTACTAGGTTATGAGGTGATGTGATGTAAAAACGAGTGTTCTCGGTGTGAAGGGTTCCGGTTTGCAAGTGTAGATCCACGGTGGTGTAGAGGACCCTTCCTTCACAGAGAGGGCATCCATTTAGTGCCTCCACTGCCAAATAAGAGTTGCAAGAGATTAGTGGGATTTGGTGTTGTCGAGCAAATTCATGAGACATGATGTTCCCAGCTGCCTGAATCTAGCAGCGCTAACGTGGGTATACTATTCCCCTCTACTGACAGTAACATGGGAACTTTTATACAAGAACTGGAGTGATGTGCCTAATACATGGACTTACAGTGGAGGAACTATGAGGAGGAGGTTGTGTGGGTCAGGAAGCCCTCAGATGACCGGCTTGGCCGCATTAGAGGCAGACATGTTGGCGTATATGGCGTTCTCGTTCTTCGGGAGACAGGGGAGTATATCCGAGCTGCATAGGTTCCACTTGAGAGGACGGGATTGGCATTGGAGCGCTGGCTGATACAGTTCTGATAGGGCGGCGGGAACAAATCAGATTGTCCACCTGAAGGGCCAGTTCGATTGAATTGATCCAGCGTTCTCCCCTCGTCCTGGCAAGCCAGCTCGGATTGAAGCTCTAAGCTGAGTTCTTTGCAAAAGAGCAGTTTAAGTGTGCTCTTCGCCCAGTCAGTTTGTCATTTCATACTCTAGCTGCACAAAGCATATTCAACTGCGGTGTTCTTGCCCTGGCATAATGCTAGCAGCTGATCCTCCACACCTTTACCTCCCTCTGGGTGATCAAATATATCCCGAAAACATTGTATGAAGGCGTTACATGAGGGGAAAGCCGATCCATCCTCTCTCCAAACCACCATTGCCCAATCTAAAGCCTTGCCAGTGAGTAGCGAACAAACATAGGAGATTTTACTAGTATCGGTTGTGTACATGGCTGGTTGTTGATTGACAAATAACGAGCATTGAAGTAGAAATCCCTTACATTTAATTGGATTCCTGTCGAATTTGTCAGGGAGGGCCAGGTGGGGATTCACCGATAGGGAGGGAGGTGGTGTTGCGTTAGCGTTTACGCTCAGCTGAGTGAGCGTTGGGTCCGGAGACGGCAGGTGTAAACTTTGTAACGTTTTGACAAGCTCCTCCGTCAATGACGTTAGTCGCGCCAGCTGATGTTGATGAATGAATTCACTTGAGCTGATAATTCCGTGGATAGCTGGGCCAGAGCTGCTGGATTGTGCGTTGGCAAAGTCTTCTGTAATGGGGTGTCAGCAGAGTGAGGATCCATTTGCAGCTTTATTATAATCGTGGTCGTACAGGCAGGGTCAACCACCAGCAAACCCCACAATATGGGCAAGGCAAATCGTAATCCAACAACAGGCAAAGGTCAGGGTTGGCAGCTAACATTCAATTAACAGTCCACGAAAGCAATTAGTCCAGGGGCTGGCAGCAAAGAATCAAAACGGGTGGAAACTGCCTAGAGTAATCCACAGGCAGAAAAAAAACATGGGAAGAAACACTCAGAAATGTTCACCTAGGCAAAACAACACTTTGCAACCAGGAAGAGTCACAGTTCGATTGCTTCAGTCTGTTGTGCTGCTGTGCGGTTTGTGATTGTAGCTCTGCTTTTTTATTGAATCTTTACCTTACTTTCACTCTGTTGTTTAAAGTGATAATATATAACTTAATTCCCACCATATTTCTGGTATTATCTATCAAACTAATCTGATCGTTCGCTTTTAAAACCGCGAGTGCAGCGCGTTAGCGTTCGCTAGCCGGATAGCTTGTCACTCGCGGTCCCATTCGCGTTGCTATTCGCGCCTATTATTGTTTTCTTTTTTTCTCGCTCCGTTTTTCACGAGTTCATCAAACAACAGTGGTAAGTGGTAAGTGGAGTGGTAAGTGGTAAGTTAAGTTGGTATCATTCATCAATCACGGTGAGTAATGGCTTCTTCTCCTGCTCTTGTTATTTGCACTGTCTGCCACATGTATAGTTTATCTATCTCTGTCAGCGATGAGGGATTCACATGTGATAAATGCAGGGAAATAGTTAGGCTGACAGAGAAGGTTTTAGAACTAGAGACACGCATCCAAACTTTAGTTGAGGATAGTAAGAATGTGAGGGGAGTAGATACTGCTTTGGATGTGACTAGCTCAGGGACTCCTGTACATTGTTCGGTTCCGGCATTAGCGCCCCCGCAGCAGGGCAACTGGGTGACTGTGAGGCAGCATAGTCGCGGGTCAAAACACCGCTCTTCCGTTCCGATCAGAACATCAAACAGGTTCTCCCCACTCAGTGATGCACCCACTGAGAAACCTGGTGAAAGTGCTCTAGTTATTGGCGATTCTATTGTACGGAACGTGAAAATAGAGACACCAGCCACCATAGTCCATTGTTTACCGGGAGCCAGAGCGCCTGACATCTTGGCAAATTTAAAAGTGCTGGCTAATGCTAAACGTAAATTCAGTAAGATTGTTATCCACGCCGGCGCTAATGATGTTCGACTTCGCCAGTCGGAGATCACTAAAAATAATGTTAAAGAGGTGTGTGAACTTGCAAGTACGATGTCAGACACTGTAATATGCTCTGGCCCCCTCCCTGCCTACCGGGGTGATGAGATTCATAGCAGACTGTCATCATTAAATGGCTGGATGTCTAAGTGGTGCCCGCAAAACAACATAGGTTTTATAGACAATTGGACGAGTTTTTGGGGCAGACCTGACCTGTTGAAAAGAGATGGTGTTCATCCCTCCTGGGGTGGTGCCGCTATTCTCTCTAGAAATTTGGCACATAGTCTTAGAGTTCATACTTGACTAACTGGAGCCCAGGTCAGGAAGCAGACAGACTGGCTAAACCGACCGTCTGCTAGCCGCCTCACGTCACAGAAGTCAGTTAATTCTCAGCACATAGAGACTCCTTCACCTAGATATCACACTATAGAGATTGTGTCTGTTCCCCAAACTAGAAAATACAGAAAACGTCCAAACCAATTTATGAGTAACCATTTAATTGATGTTCAACAAATAAAAAATGTTTACAATACACAGAAACAATTGATAAAACTTGGTTTACTGAATATCAGGTCCCTTTCTACAAAAGCACTTTTTGTAAATGATTTGATTAATGATCATAACCTAGATTTGCTCTGTTTGACAGAAACATGGCTAAAACCAGATGAATACATTATTTTAAATGAGTCCACCCCCCAAGATTACTGTTACAAAAATGAGCCGCGTCCAAAAGGTAAAGGGGGAGGTGTTGCTACAATTTATAACAATATTCTCAGTATTTCTCAGAAGACAGGCTTTAAGTATAACTCCTTTGAAGTAATGGTGCTTCATATAAAATTATCTAGAGAAAAAAGTATTAATGATAAATCCCCCGTGACGTTTGTACTGGCTACTGTATACAGGCCACCAGGGCACCATACAGACTTTATTAAAGAATTTGCTTATTTTCTATCAGAGTTAGTGCTGGCTGCAGATAGAGTCCTAATTGTGGGCGATTTTAATATCCATGTTGATAATGAAAAAGATGCATTAGGATCAGCATTCATAGACATTCTGAACTCTATTGGGGTTAGACAACACGTTTCAGGACCTACTCATAGTCGAAATCATACTCTAGATTTAATACTGTCACATGGAATTGATGTTAATGGTGTTGAAATTCTGCAGCAAAGCGATGATATATCAGATCATTATCTAGTCTTGTGTAAACTCCATATAGTTAAAGCTGTAAATTCAACTCCTTCTTATAAATATGGTAGAACGATCACTTCTACCACAAAAGACTGCTTTGTAAGTAATCTTCCTGATTTATCTCAATTCCTCAGCATATCCAACAGCTCAGAACAACTTGATGATGTAACAGAAACTATGAACTCTCTCTTTTCTATCACTTTAGATACAATTGCTCCTTTACGCTTAAGGAAGATTAAGGAAAAGAGTCCAACACCGTGGTATAATGAGCACACTCGCACTCTAAAGAGAGCAGCCCGGAAAATGGAGCGCAGCTGGAGGAAAACAAAACTAGAGGTATTTCGTTTAGCCTGGCGGGAAAGTACCCTATCCTACAGAAAAGCTTTAAAAACTGCTAGATCTGATTACTTTTCGTCTCTTTTAGAACAAAACAAACATAACCCCAGGTATTTATTCAATACAGTGGCAAAATTAACAAAAAATAAAGCATCAACAGGTGTTGACATTTCCCAACAGCACAGCAGTAATGATTTTATGAACTACTTTACTTCCAAGATTGATACTATTAGAGATCAAATTGTAACCATGCAGCCGTCAGCTATATTATCACATCAAATAGTGTACTATAGATCCCCTGAGGAACAATTCCACTCATTCTCTACTATAGGAGAGGAAGAATTGTATAAACTTGTTAATTCATCTAAACCAACAACATGTATGTTAGACCCTATTCCATCTAAACTACTAAAAGAGGTGCTTCCAGAAGTCATAGATCCTCTTTTGGCTATTATTAATTCGTCATTGTCATTAGGATATGTCCCCAAAAACTTTAAATTGGCTGTTATTAAGCCTCTCATTAAAAAACAACAACTTGACCCCAAAGATCTAGTTAATTACAGACCGATCTCGAATCTCCCTTTTCTGTCAAAGATATTAGAGAAGATTGTATCCTCACAATTATATTCCTTCTTAGAGAAAAATGATATCTGTGAGGATTTCCAGTCAGGATTTAGACCATATCATAGTACTGAGACTGCTCTCATTAGAGTTACAAATGACCTACTCTTATCATCTGATCGTGGTTGTATCTCTCTATTAGTTCTACTGGATCTTAGCGCTGCGTTCGACACTATCGATCACAACATTCTTTTGAATAGACTAGAAAACTTTGTTGGCATTAGTGGAAGTGCATTAGCATGGTTCAAACCGTACTTATCTGACCGCCATCAATTCGTAGCAGTGAATGAAGAGGTATCATATCGATCACAAGTGCAGTATGGAGTTCCTCAAGGCTCAGTACTAGGGCCGTTACTTTTCACGCTTTACATGTTACCCTTGGGAAATATCATTAGGAAACACGGGGTTAGCTTTCACTGTTATGCTGATGATACTCAGCTCTATATTTCTTCACGGCCTGGTGAAACACACCAAATTGAGAAACTTATGGAATGCATAGTTGATATAAAAAACTGGATGACGAGTAATTTCTTACTGCTAAATTCTGAAAAAACAGAGGTGTTACTTATCGGACCTAAAACCCCCACAAGTAATAACCTAGAACATTGTCTAACACTTGATGGCTGCTCTGTAAATTCTTCGTCATCAGTCAGGAACCTAGGTGTGCTATTTAATAGTAATCTCTCCTTTGACAGCCACGTTTCTAGCATTTGTAGAACTGCATTTTTTCATCTTAAAAATATATCTAAACTGAGACCTATGCTCTCAATGTCAAATGCAGAAATATTAATTCATGCGTTTATGACCTCAAGGTTAGATTATTGTAATGCTTTATTGGGTGGTTGTTCTGCACGCATAATAAACAAATTACAGATGGTTCAAAATGCAGCAGCTAGAGTTCTTACTAGAACCAGGAAGTATGAGCACATTAGCCCGGTTCTGTCAACACTGCACTGGCTCCCTACTAAACATCGTATAGATTTTAAAATCTTGTTAATTACTTATAAAGCCCTGAATGGTTTAGCTCCTCAGTACTTGAGCGAGCTCTTATCGCATTATAGTCCTACACGTCCGCTGCGTTCTCAAAACTCTGGCCATTTGATAATACCTAGAATATCAAAATCAACTGCGGGCGGCAGATCTTTTTCCTATTTAGCGCCCAAACTCTGGAACAATCTACCAAACACTGTTCGGGAGGCAGACACACTCTGTCAGTTTAAATCTAGATTAAAGACCCACCTCTTTAACCTGGCGTACACATAACACACTAATACACTTCTATTATTCAAATCCGTTAAAGGATTGTTAGGCTGCATTAATTAGATCAACCGGAACCGGGAACACTCCCCATAACACATGATGTACTTGTTACATCATAAAAATATTGACATCTACGCTAATATTAGTCTGTTTCTTTCTTATTCTGTTTCTTAGTCCGTGTCTGGATCAGATGGTGGATTGGCGCCGGGAGATGATGTCTGCGGCCCAGATTGTCGGCGGAGGCCGGACCCCTGGATGAGCCCCGGGGACATAATCCCAGTGAAGACCTCGACTTAAAATACAATAAAACTAAAAATAAAACAAATAACTAAAAATATAATAAAATACCTAATACATAATACTATTATTGTTAGAAATTGCAACAATATTAAAATAGAAATATAAAACATTTAAAGTCTTAATTAAAACAATAAATAAACAATAATATCCTGGCCAGAGGAGAACTGGCCCCCCGACTGAGCCTGGTTTCTCCCAAGGTTTTTTTCTCCATTCTGTCTCAGAGGGAGTTTTGGTTCCTTGCCACTGTCGCCTCTGGCTTGCTCAGTTGGGGACACTTAATTTCTAGCGATTATCGTCTATTGGATTTCACAGATACTATTTAAACTATACTGAGCTAGACAATGACATCTCTGAATTCAATAATGAAATGCCTTTAACTGAAAATTGAGTGTTTAATCTTATTATTATACATTACTGACACTCTATCCTCCAACTTGATACTGTTAAGTGCTTTGACACAATCTGTATTGTTAAAAGCGCTATATAAATAAAGGTGACTTGACTTGAGAGGCTGAGGGCGGCTTAAGTAGCCACCTGATGCAGGTCAGTACCTGGTACGTGAGTGGGAATTGTAGTCCAAAAAGGGGGTTAATATTCAGGAGCGGGATCCCTCTGGTGGCGAGCGAGAGGAACCGTGGGAGTCTCGTTTGTGACAGTGTGTGTGCGGGTGCACAGTGGCTGATTGGCACATTAAAAAAATAAATAAAAATACTCAGTCATTGACTGCTTTTATTTGACAAAAAAAAAAAAAAAAAAAAACCTTCCTGCTTCGTTATAGGCTCTTTCAATTTGTATATGTGTGAGTGTGAGTGTTTGCCACATTAAGAAAGTTGTGTAGACTCAACCCTTCACCCTTCAATTATTGATTTTTTGTTTTTGTTTTTTTATTTAGACAAATTAAAAAAGAAATGCTCTAAATTATAATATTTCCCATTCATTTCCAATGGGTGCCCATTTTTGTACACAAAGGACAAATTAAAGAGGGTTGATTTTTTTGTTTTATTTTTCTCAACCACTTAACTTTGTTGAATCGAGTTAGTTTTTTGTGTGTGTGTTCAGGTGGCAAACTTAGGAAAAGTAGCCAATTCTTGTACCACTCAGATTAAGTAAACTATTTAAAAAAGAATTTGCCCAAATTTGTCCCGAAGGATGCTTAAGGATTAAAACTGTTAGTCTAGTTAGTTAGGAAGCATATTTAACAAAAGTAACAAAAGGTAAGCATTTTTTTCTTCAGAGGTCTAAGTAGCATAACACAGCAAGTTAATTTTCTGAAAAGCATACTGTAAGCGGCCAAGTCTAACACATTAAGAAGCTGAGGGATGCTGGACGGTGCTTATAAATGGATTTTTACCGTTACTGATCTTCATTTCCATGTAGGCAAGAATCCAAACAAACAGTCAATAAATCCACCAGTCCTTCACCTTTACAGCGTGGTACAAACAGCCTAGCATTGCGGTCAAAAAACTGTGTGCACCTTCCCTCCAGCAACACCTGTTACCTGAAGGAAGGTTCCCACCTATATTTTGTGAACAATCACCCAAGAGTAACCCCTACTGGACATACACATATATAATTCAAAGTAAAGACCAAAAAGGCTCTTACACATACTTTACCAGAGTAAGTGAATCCACCATTTAGTAGTGAAGTTACAGTAACACTTTATTTTAGGGTCTCTTAACTTGTTGTTTATTAGCATGCATATTACTAGAATATTAGCCATTTATTAGTACTAATTAAGCACATATTAATGCCTTACTCTACATGACCTTATTCTACATCCCTAATCCTACCCAATACCTAAACTTAGTATGGTCTAATGGACTTAGTATGGTCTTAGTATGGTCTAATGGATTTTTTCGAAGGCTTTATTGTGTTTATGGGGTGCACAGCAACATGTTCATACTTCATTTTTTTAAAAATCACATTATTTTTCAAATATTTTACCTGTATTGTACACTGCTTTTCAGCTAGCATAAAAACGGCCGGTTGATTTCCTGGTTCTGTGAAGGCCCTCTCTCAGAAATACACGATGGGCTCTGATTGGTTACCTGGCCCATTGTGTTGTGATTGGCTAAACCGCCTCCAGTGCACGTCCTACCACTCACCTCAGTGGCATGTGTTCCGGTTGTATTGTAAACAATGGCGTCATCTATATTGCTTATCAGTTTGAGCCCGATTGAGACGCAGAGGATATTAGTGAATTGGATCGCGCAGAACCTGTGCAAGAACGGCTTTTAATGGTAGGCCTATGTTTTTTTGTTGTCGCATACTTTTAGATACGCTGTTATTATGCTACTGCTTATGTTAGCTTTTAATATACGGTTTTATCATGATTAAAGCTTTAATACAGTACGGCAACCGCATGCGTGTCCATGTTTAACGCTTGTCATAGCTATGTGAAAATAAGTGTATAATTGGAACAGTTCATTGTTGGAGCAGCTAAGCTGATCTGAATGAGAGAGAGAGAGAGAGAGAGATGCAGAGCAGAGCAGAGCGTGTGCAGAGCAGGGCGACGCGAGGAACAGTAATAAGAACCGCTACTTTAGAACATTGATTTTGAAACTTGTGAATCCATTAGAATTGTTAGAAGACAGAATCGCGATTCTAAATAGATATATGAATAGATTTTTACGTGCACCCCTAGTTTTCTTTCTCTAAAGCAGCGCAGTATGGCCTCGCTCCCTTCGTTGCACGTTCCCGGGGGCGGGGTTTATGATGTCACTAACCCGGAATTATTTTGTTGTAGTCCCTCACCAGCCTTTTGCTGTATGTGATGCTATGCTAATTCTGTAAAATACAATTTCTCCCTTGAGCTTCGTAACTTTGCAGATGTTGTTTATGCTCACACAGCTACATTGCACACTAACAAGAGTTAAGTTGAAATCGTATTACATGACCCCAACTACCTTACTAACCATTAATAAGCAGCAAATTACAAATGTAATGTATCTCTTGCTCTTTGAAACCACAATAATGGGGAAGACTGCTGACTTGGCAGTGATCCAGAAGACGAACATTGATGCCCTCCACAAAGAGGGTAAGTCACAGAGGGTCATTACTGAAAGGTGTGGCTGTTTACAGAGTGCTATATCAAAGCATATTAAATGCAAAGTTGACTGGAAGGAAGAATTTGGTTAGGAAAAGGTGCACAAGCAACAGGGATGACTGCAAGACCAGTGTGAAGTTTCACAGTCAGTGATGATTTGGGCTGCCATGTCATCTGCTGGTGTTGGTCCACTGTGTTTTCTGAAGTCCACAGTCAACGCAGCCATCTACCAGGAAATTTTTAGAGCACTTCATGCTTCCTTCTGCTGACAAGCTTTATGGAGATGCTGATTTCATTTTCCAGCAGGATTTGGCACCTGCCCACACTGCCAAAGGTACCAAAAGCTGGTTCAATGACCATGGTGTTACTGTGCTTGATTGGCCAGCAAACTCGCCTGACCTGAACCTCATAGAAAATCTATGGGGTATTGTCAAGAGGAAGATGAGAGACACCAGACCCAACAATGCAGATGACCTGAAGGCCACTGTCAAAGCAACCTAGGCTTCCATACCACCTCAGCAGTGCTACAAACTGATCACCTCCATGCCACGCCGAATTGAGGCAGTAATTAAAGCAAAAGGAGCCCCTACCAAGTATTGAGTACATATACAGTAAATGAACATACTTTCCAGAAGGCCAACAATTCACTAAAAATGTTTTTTTTTATTGGTCTTATGAAGTATTCTAATTTGTTGAGATAGTGAATTGGTGGGTTTTTGTTAAATGTGAGCCTAAATCATCACAATTAAAAGAACCAAAGACTTAAACTACTTCAGTCTGTGTGCATTGAATTTATTTAATACACGAGTTTCACAATTTGAGTTGAATTACTGAAATAAATTAACTTTTCCACGACATTCTAATTTATTGAGATGCACCTGTAGATAACATACCAAAAAGAAAGAAAAAAAAATCAGTCAATGTCCAAACAAATGTAAAGGTTTTCAATTGAAGTCTTGGCTACTATTAACAGAAAAACAAAGATGTCCACTCAAGAACTTATATACATTTAGATTTTTCAGGTACGTAAACTTCAGGGAACCTTAGTAAAAATGGATCTACCGACAAACATCATTGCATGGGATACAACACAAGAAATTTGCGAGTGCTTCATTGAAGACACAAATCATGATCACTCTCTGGGAAAAACTCATACTTCAAAGTACAGCTAGGACACTAATATGAATTCACAAATCTGAAAACCAAGTTCTTCAGAGATGTCTTAACACTTACCACAACCAAATCCACCAACATAACTGCAATAGCCCAAACCGTAGCATTCCCAATAGATCAATCACCACAAATATGTGAAGTATCTACTTAATGCATGGAGCTCACCTCAAAACCACAAGGTGCACAAACTGAAATAAATAAACTTTGTCCCAAATGTCACAAACCACAAAAAGACTTGGACTCGAAACAATCACTCCACAGATGTTTGACCTGCAAAATTCTATGTAGTGCAAAAAGTTACATCACCAAATGCCACGGAATTATTTAAGTACTAAAAAATGATGAAATCTTATCGTTAACTGTCAAATTCAACAAAATTTCTGAAAAACAAACTGGACCTTTCAACAACTGACGCTCAAGACATCGAAGAACTTCTGCTGTCCAGTAACTCCCTCAACTTTACTTACACAAACACTCTTCAGATTATCAACCTAAGTGTAACCATTTCCAGCAGCGATGAAGAGCTTTTCAATTTCCCCATCAGTGACATGACACAATCACTACCTGTAAAAAAGAAGAAAGATTAAGCTACACTTTTTCTTTTTTGTCCTTCTTCCTAGTATCATCTTTTTGTTTCAAATGTATTGCTGCAATCTGAAAAATAAATAAACGGCAACGAATTCATGACTTGGTGTATTGGTTGTTTTTTTTGTTGTTTTTTTTACACTCAATGTATACCACAGTCAACCTCTAAGTCTCTCTGGCAAGCCAAGAACTATTACAATTTTAATCATACTCTACCATAACTAATAAATACAAATACTACCTTTTTTTATAATTAAACACTTTACGTAAACTCTGTACCTTTTACAAAAAAGACAGTGTGGGGCACTGTCGTGGTCTAATGATTAGAGACTCAGCCTTGTAACCCAAAGGTTCAATTCTCATGCTGGCAGGAACCGAAGGTGGGGATTGTCGATGAACCGTGTCCTCTCCACTTTCAATGACATGACTCAGGTGGGTTAAATGCAGAGCACCAATTTCGAGTATGGGTTACCATACTTGACAATGTCACGACTTTTTTCACCAAAAAAAAAAAAAGCTTTAGGCCTAAAGTTCTGCCTTAAGCAACTCAACTATACAAAATTAAACAAACCACAGTCTATGAGTAGCATACTGTGTAATGCAAAAGGCTATAACCTTGAATGATTAATTAAATTCAGTGTGTAGGAAGTGCTAAACTATGTAAATTACACAATGTTCAAAAGGTTCCTAATGAAAAATTCCAATGTCCAAACATGCCAGAAACAGCCCAAAGGGCTGTAGCCCCTATTGTATCTGTACATTTTCTTCACTCATTAGGGGCCAAGCCCCTATTTTATCTATACGTTTTCTTCACTTATTAGGGGCCAAGTCCCTATTTTATCTATATGTTTTCTTCACTCATTAGGGGCCAAGGCCAAAGGGCTGTAGCCCCTATTGTATCTGAAAGTTTACTTTATTAGGGGCCAAGCCCAAGTATCTGTAAGTTTACTTTATTATTATTCCTAATGGGTGTCTATGGCAACGCTATGAACAGAACATAGGAAAATTATGAAAATTGGCACACTTGTAGTGATGGCCATGAATAGTGATCTGACCAACTTTGGGGTCTCTAGGACCAACTCTATAGTGCCACCACTAGTTCAAAAATTCAACATTAAAATGGTAATAACTCCTGAACCCCTAGAAAAATAAAACTTAGTACACCAGATTACTCTTCATGCTGATCACATTCAATAGCTTATATTAAGACTTCATCCATTACAGTAGCGGCCATTTTGAAAAATACAGTATTCTGTCTTTTCGCTACTCCTCCTTCAAAATTGATCCAATTCTTCCCAAAATTGGCTCAGATGATCTTTGGACTGGGCTGCACAGAAATGACTAAACAGAATTTTTTAACTACTGGTGAAAAAAAAGTTATGATGTTGTGAACTTAACGAGGTCGACCCGAAATTGGTTCAGAAGGCAGTATGTCGGCCAAACTTTGATCAATCGAAACAAAACTTGGTACACTTCTTCAACACCATGATACCATGATCTGAGGGCCCATGCCAAAGTTGGGAACAGCACCACCTATGGGTTCTTGAAATACCAAAACGCACATTTTCGCTTATAACTTTTGAACAGTTAGTCAGAAAATCATGATCATTTGGTGTCTATGGATTGCTTGGGTCATGCCAAATCTGGCGATATCAATTTTGCTAGGATTGGCTGAACCATGTGTGAAGCATTGAACCTACAATGAAGAAAAAAACTGAGCCAATTGAAATAGTGAATTTAAATGGTCATCTTCATTAACACCCAATTTATGCATATTATGATGTCTTATGCATTATTGAGAGATTGTTAGTTTATTTGTTACCCTTCACTAATTTACACCTCAACAAAATAAACTAACAATCTCTTAATTAAATGATTGGTCAGCTTGTCAATTAATCATTAACCACCAATTAAGCAACAGACAACTATTTAAATATGCTACCTCAACTGGCTCAGTCTTCTGTGCAATGTGGGTTCAATGCTTGTCAGGTGTAAATTCCATTGAAGTGAATGTGGTAATGTTTTTTTTTTACTCTTTATATACTTTTTTCTTTTTGTTGGAGAATTACTGTTTAAGATGTAAACCTGTTTTAATACATTAATGTTTTCTAAGACTTGCAATATATTTATAACAACTTATTTTTTTATATATATATATATAAATGTGTTCCTGTGGCTCAGTGGTAGAGCATTGCGTTAGCAGCGCAAAAGGTTGTGGGTTCGATTCCCAGGGAACACGCATAGTGATAAAACATGTATAGCCTGAATGCACTGTAAGTCGCTTTGGATAAAAGCATCTGCTAAATGCATAAATGTAAATGTAAATGGCAAGTTCAAAGCAAACTCTGAATCAAAGCGTGACCAGATATATTCATAGTGTCACTCCACTGCGTAAAGGCATGAAGCAGCCATACTTTGAAGGAGTTCTCCAGGAGAAACATAAAATTTCAAAGCTAATGGTCTTCATGCTTGACCTCCACAGTCGTTTTCAGACTCTGGAGAAAGACAGTGCAGTCTTTTCTTTGTCAATAAGTCCAATGTACTCAACATTTAACTTTTGAACACAAATCAAAAACAAGAATTGTTCTATGTTAATCTTGTGTTACTCTCATATTTCAGATGTCCTATACAACTCATAGATGTAGTCTTGCAGCCAGCACGACATAAATATGGCAAAAAAGCAATCTTATACACGCACCAATCAAGTTTGCAAGTTATACAGTTTGCCATCGGTTGATTATTTATACAATACCACCATATTCAGCTCCCTGCAGAAGGTGACTCTCTCACAAGTTCTTGAGATGGAATTGGAGTATCAACGAGTGAGTGCTTTTTAAACAAAGTTTAACTTATAATTACATATTTCTATCTTGTAACATTGATCCCATGTAAAATTCTTTGCAAGTAACTTATTTACAATGTATGTCCAGAACTCCTATTGTCTTTACTCTATACATCTACTCTTTTGAAAAAGAAATACCTTTATGTACTACATCTGACTGTAACGATATAATTAAGTCTATAGTGCACTTCACAACTTTGCAATAAAATGGTTTTGTGAAACATTTGTTGTTGTTTTCTCTGCAAGTAAACATCAGAGCAAAAGCAATCGAGCTAAAGAGTGAAGGGCACAATGTCCTTGCAAGTGACACTTTCCTTGAAGAAAAAAAAACGTCATTGCAGATCAAACTGGAATCATCAAACTAACAATGTGGGGACTACAACATGATATCAAAGTCGGCTCCTGCTATGACTTTACTTGTTTCATTTAGAACATTCCAAGGTAAAAAAAATATTTCTATGACAAAGGACACACAAGTTTCAGCACTCCACACACACCACATGTTCAGTAGAAAGAACACAATCACAACATATTACAGCCAGATGTAATTGGAGAAAAAGTGAAGATAATTCACCTATGCCCATTAAAACGCTGTCTTCCAGATATGCCTCTCTCATGCACTAGAGTGATGTCACAGATGTGACACATTACAAATCAAGTGTAATTTCTGTGCACACATCTGCCAGACTTACAATCAGAAGCACATGCAATGAAATTAAACTAGTCAATATTGAAAACAGAGTAATTCGGTCAGCTGTGCAGATTCCCCACAACGCCACACCAGACACAATCACAGACTCCCTCTTGGACCTCCCAACAATGAACTTTACCCTTCACCACGACCATGTCACCCAGCTCACTTATCCACCAGCCTATCCATCCACAAACCAAGCAGCCATCCCAATGATCACAATATCACCACCCACACCCACTCCAAATTCTGATATAGAAGAACTTAAGTATCTTCTAAATGATGACTTTACTAATGAAAACAAGTCGCCAACTAAATATGCACCAACAGTTTCATCTCCTGACCGTCTTCATACAGATGATGTTATCCCAGCCACTCCACAAAGCCAATAGATTGGCTTTTTCTATGAGATGAATAAGATTTCTGTTTTAAATACAAATTTCATTTGTTATATTATTGCATTTGTGTTAACATTTCATTTATTGCAAACTCTGCATGATTTTTTGTTTGACTGCATTTAAAATGATACAAAGCGGCAACTTGTGTTCACTGTGAAAATATAATTTGTTATTCTTGTGGATGTTCTAAAAGTTCTTTCAATCCATTGCTATCATTTCTCATTATTTAAAATGGACTGCAGCCAAAACATTATCATTTAAGCTTTTATTAAAGCTGTTTTCTCTATAGTAGCTAAATTTGTAGTCTCAAATACTGAAGTGCTTTCCACAAAACCAGTTTGGTGTGCATTATGCAGACAATGGAAATGTCTAATGAGGTACATTGTTCTGTTGTGCTGCAGTAAGAGTGACAACCCACTGCTCACACACCCTTGTTAACATGCCTACACTGCAAAAAAAGTAATCTTAATACTTTTGTCTTGTTTCTAGTTACAATATCTAGAAATACTCAAATCAAGATGCATTTAATAGATAAGCAAAATAATGTAAGACCCAAAATTGCTTCAGAAGCTGTATCTCAGCCAAACTTTTATCAATTGAAATGAAACTTGGTACACTCTATCAACACCATGATACGAGGGTCCATGCCAAAGGTGGGAACAGCACCATCTATACGTATTGAGATACAAAACAAATGCACATATTTGCTCATAACTTTTGAACAGTTAAGCCCTATTAGGACGGTAATGTGTTTCTCAGGGGGACGCAAGTGATTTTCACCATATACAGGGGGTAGTTGGTGATTTAATTGCTCTCCGAATCCAGGATGTCAGTGTTTTTCTCTCACCACCCCCGTAAAAATCCCCGGCCGAATTACCTAAGTTACTGTTTTTTGACAAACACCGAGGTCGTGTGGTAATTTAATTGCCATCCGAATCCACATCTCTGAGTTTACGAGAAGAAATCGATTCAAAATTCAGTGTTTAATCCCTTTTTGAGCACCCCTGAACACCGTAACGTTGTACTTCGGTGTAATTTACATATTTCTGAAATGCTGGAAAGTATTTAAAAGAACAAAACTTCATGACTGCTCAACCACAGCGACTGGGAGCAGAAAAAGAAGAAAAGCACATAAACTTTCAAATGGGTCTTTATTATAGCAGCAGCAGGTATGCAATACAATTTTAAAATGTGTATTATATATGTGTTTATATCGCGTATAATTATATACAACTATAGCGTGTCTATTTTCCTATTTTTAAACAGGAGATTTAAATAATCAAATAATAAATATTATAAAATATGCTTGGAATAATAATAATACATTTTACATAATAAGTATTTTTAAATACATTTTACACAATAATAAGAATAAATTTGTAAATAAAATTCCCGGGTGCACAGGATCACAGAACTCACTCCTCCACTGTGAATAAATCGCTATGAGTTTTATCACTGAGCTGATATGTAAATTTATTTTTACAGGCGTCCATATGAGAAACAATTACTGTCCGAATCAGGCTTTTTTCCACCATTAAAAAAATTGACAAATTGCAATGTCTTTTGAACCATTTGACATATCTGCACAAAAATGGTGGGGATCATCAACACCATGTCCTGGAGGTAGCTCAGAAGATTGAAGACAGCCCCACCTAGTGTTCCAGAAAAAACGATTATAACAAAAACACTTGTAACATTTGAAAATGTTGTCCAAATTTTGTTATTTTTGTCATTTCCTTCCCTGGGTTATGCCGATTCTGTCGATGTCTAATTTGTCATTTTCCATTAGTGTGTCTCTCCGCCATATTTAAGTAAATTAAGAAGTTTTTTTTCGCTACTCCTCCTTCAAATTTTGTCCAATTTTGTCCAAACTCTGATCAGATGATCTTTGGACCGAGCTGGACATAAATGACTGAACAGATTTTTGATACTCACTACCGTTCCCGAAAAAAACCTGGAAGTTGAATGTAAGGGAAATGGCATTTTGGAATTTCTGTGCTCTAATGTGATATTGTTGTTCATGTTCTTGTTCATGATGAAATTTTCTTTAATTGTTGTAATTATTTTATAGCATTAATAAGATGACCTGTTGAATTAATTTTGGGAGCGATGACTGATTGAATGTATTTTTAATCCAGTGCCTGTATGCTGTATAAGATTAGTATTGACCAAGTTCAGAGGCTGTCATATGTGGAACTTTGTGTATTTTCAACAGTTTCCATATGGAAACTAACTTATATTGATTCAATGGATTTATTGCATTTAAAAAAAAAAAACCATGAATTTATTGCATTTTGGGGGAAAAAAAAAAAATCAGTTTTTATAATAAATCTTTAAAAATCAAAACCTTGATTTAAATTTATGTTATTATAACCTAGAACTCTGTACCAGTCAGTACTGATTTTTTTTAAAAATGTGGCGATACCAGCATTTCCCACGAGCATTTTGAACGGATTCTTAAACACCTCTGATTGGTCATTGTGTTCACATGCTCAACACATATGACTGTGATTGGCTTCAATGATCATCGCTTCATGCTTTTCACCGAGCGCTTACACAGATACACACAGGAGCGTTTGAAAGCCACATCTATCAGAGGATCCATCTACGATATATTAGGGATCCACAGATTAGAAGTGGCGTGAAGCGATGATCATAGCAGTCAATCACAGACATATCTGTTGACTGCATGAACACAATGGCCAATCAGAGGCGTTTAAAAGTGTCAGGCGCTCCATTTCTAGTTGCTCTGCTGTCTCTCCTGCTGGAAAGGATGGCATGTAAGGGCTATTCAGATTTTTAGCTGGAAACAAATAAACTGCTGCTTTGTTTTCATGGAATTGACTGAATACTCAGGCCATCCGAGGACTTTTAAATGGGTGTGAAGGTTTCCCACCTTTATTTTAAGTCTCTGTGTCCACCCGTAGCAGCCATTAAAAGATCCCATTTCTGCCAAGCAAGGGTGTTTTTTGACCAGTGTCTCTGACACTTCACAAAAGTCTGCATTGCTTGGATAAGCTTTAGATTACTTGTAGATCTCATCACATATCTTCCCTAAAATGTCAGATTTCATTTTTGTAGTGACACACAGTCTGGTGCCATTTTCCTTGAATGCAGCATTTCCTTTTGCTAACTGGAGTTCAGTATCAAGAGAAAAGCAAGGAATATTAAATTATTTTGGCCACTGTTGAGTATGTGAAGAAACTGACTCGGAGGAAGTGGAGGACAGTGTCACCAGAGCCAATGGACAAAGTATCATCATTAGACTTAACTTCACTTGTCTGAGCTGTGGATGGCTCTTCATCTGGCAGAATGATTGCCTTCAGAGTGCCAAAATTATCAAGTTCTATCACAAATCCATGGCCAAAGTCTCTGTCCTGGTGCTGGAGTCTGATTTTACCATTTATCCCACAAACTTTCTTCACATTATCAATTAGCTTCTCCACTGATTCTGGAATTCCATTTGGCAGCAACAACATTCTTGAATCATCTGGACTCAAAATTACCAACAGCTTTGAAGATGTTTTTCCTGCCATAGTTGATGGAAATTCAGGGAAAAAGAAAACAAAAAGATTAGTCATAGTTAGTGTTGTCAAAATTACCAACTTCAGTACCAGTCTGTACTGAAATTTTAATGTGACGATACCAGTATTTCCCACAAGCATTTTGAGTGCTGTTGAATGGATCCTTTAATTTTTTTTTTTAACTTCTAGCGTATTCTTAAACTTGGACCTCATTATTGAAGTACAAATCTAAGCAACAGAAGCAGCCCACACTTTTTTTTTCTTTAATGGAAAAATATGCATTTCATTCATTCATAGGCGGTTGCAATAATATTTTGTTTAAATTGTTTAAATAAATGCTTTATTGACTGATGTTTCATAGAACTACATGTTCAGTCACAATTGTATAATGGTAGGCCTACAATTTACTCAGGCCGATTCAATTTTTTTTTGTATGACATTAAATTATTTTTAGAATAATTGTACAGCAGCACTCATACGTCCATTTCCAAACACAACCTCTGGATATGACGCTGAGCACGTGCACTCAACTTCTTTGGTCAACCATGGTGAGGCCTGTTCTGAGTCCTGTTCTGTCCTTACATTTAGGATTGATTTTAAAGTAATTTTACTCGTTTATAAGTCACTCAATGGTCTAGGACCTAAATATATTGCAGATATGCTCACTGAATATAAACCTAACAGACCACTCAGATCATTAGGATCGAGTCAGTTAGAAATACCAAGGGTTCACACAAAACAAGGGGAGTCCGTTTTTAGCTATTATGCCGCCCGCAGCTGGAACCAGCTTCCAGAAGAGATCAGATGTGCTAAAACATTAGCCACATTTAAATCCAGTCTCAAAACTCATCTATTTAGCTGTGCATTTGTTGAATGAGCACTGTGCTACGTCCGAACTGACTATGTATAATCCTTTTCTATTTAACTGTTTTAAATTTCATTTTAAATCAATTTCTATATCATTTTAAAATTCCTTGTTTTATTATTTTTAATTCCTTGTTTTTATTGCTGTGAATGATTATTTCACTTTCTTTTATGTAAAGCACTTTGAATTACCACTGTGTATGAAATGTGCTATATAAATAAACTTGCCTTGCCTTGAGTGGAACCTGTCCTGTTAAACCGCTGTATGGTCTTGGCCACTGTGCTGCAGCTCAGTTTAAGGGTCTTGGCAATCTTCTTATAGCCTACGCCATCTTTATGTAGAGCAACATTTATTTTTTTCAGATCCTCAGAGAGTTCTTTGCCATGAAGTGCCATGTTGAACTTCCAGTGACCAGTAAGAGAGAGTGAGAGCGATAACACCAAATTTAAAACCCCTGCTCCCCATTCACACCTGAGACCTTGTAACACTAACAAATCACATGACAACGGGGAGAGAAAATGGCTAATTGGGCCCAATTTGGACATTTTCACTTAGGGGTGTACTCACTTTTGTGGCCAGTGGTTTAGACATTAATGGCTGTGTGTTGAGTTATTTTGAGGGGACAGCAAATTTACACTGTTATACAAGCTGTACACTCACTACTTTACATTGTAGCAAAGTGTCATTTCTTCAGTGTTGTCACATGAAAAGATATAATAAAATATTGACAAAAATGTGAGGGGTGTACTCACTTCTGTGAGATACTGTAGGTTCTGCCTTATTTGTATGTTTTATTAAAATGATGATATTTACACTTGAATGGTTTTATTGAACAGAAATATTAAATAGTCTTCAGATTTGATTATTTATTTCAATGCTTACAGTCTATGTTTATTTATTAGGTCATATAAAACTGTATGCATGTATACAGGTGCATCTCAATAAATTAGAATGTCGTGAAAAAGTTAATTTTTTCTTGTAAGTTATTTCAAAAAGTGAAACGTTCATATATTTTAGATTCATTGCATGTAAAGTAAAACATTTCAAAAGTTTTTTTTGTTTTAATTTTGATGATTAGAGCTTACAGCTCATGAAAGTCAAAAATCAGTATCTCAAAATATTAGAATATTTACATTTGAGTTTCAATTAATGACCATCCCTACAGTATAAATTCCGGTTATCTCTTGTTCTTTGAAACCACAATAATGGAGAAGACTGCTGACTTGGCAATGATCCAGAAGACGAACATTGACGCCCTCCATAAAGAGGGTAATGTTGTGTTCTCACAAATGTGTTGTTTGATAATGCATTGTGTTAGTGTTCAGTGATGCATCGAGTTTGATTGTGCTGAAAGCATTCCGTCATGCCTGACCAATGCAGGTGTTTGTTTACTTGGGTCTGCGACAGGAAGTCTTAGTAAAAGATATATGATAAGTTGATGCTACTCGCTGTGTCAGTGTGATCCTTATCAAACGCAACATTTGGCGACGAGGATGGCTGATATCGCACTACCACCTCCTGCTCCTTTCCTTGCTCTACAAGGCGAGCCTCCGATTTCCTGGACTCGCTGGTTACAGTCTTTTGAGACTTTCATCTTGGCAGTGGGGCTGACTGACGTGAGTGCAGCCCGCAAAAAAGCACTGTTACTGCATTGCTTGGGAGCCGAGGGTCAGCGTGTGCTGGGAGCGCTCGAATCGGGCACTACAAGCGATTATGACACAGCCGTGGAACTACTGAGTGCACACTTTGCAGCCCCACAGAGCGCTCTCTTGCGACGTTTTTTGTTCCGCCAAAGACACCAGCTGCCCGGTGAGTCTGTGCAACAGTACGTAGCCAACTTGCGGGGATTGGCCAGCACATGCAAGTTTGGTGCGTTGCAGGACGAAATGATTCGTGACCAGTTAATTGAACATACCAACGATACAAAAGTGCGTGAAACTCTGCTGTTAGAACCGGATGATTTATCACAGTCCCGGGCAATCACGATTGCATTACGAATAGAGAGTGCAGCTACATGTGCGTTGGCTCTGACCAAACAGCAAACAATCGCGGACTGCCCGGCCCCCTCCCCCATGCCACCATCGATATTACAACCCAGCCAGAATAATACATTAGCGGCAGCAGATTCCTCTGCAGTTATGCTACTGAGGCGCCAGCAGCGGTCTCGGACACGCACACAAGCACAAGCATCACGGCCCTGTGATAACTGTGGATCTTCATCTCATCTGTCTAGAGCACAGAACTGCCCAGCCCGTGGCCAG
The DNA here is from genome assembly GCA_027422415.1 of Schizothorax lantsangensis. Classification (NCBI taxonomy): domain Eukaryota; kingdom Metazoa; phylum Chordata; class Actinopteri; order Cypriniformes; family Cyprinidae; genus Schizothorax; species Schizothorax lantsangensis. The sequence continues at coordinate 85,634 of JAPDDO010000310.1, read as the reverse complement.
ACATGCCGCAACTGTGGTAAACGCAATCATTTTGCTTCCGTCTGCCGCGCCGCTCCGCTCCAGCTGTGTCAGCCCAAGCACCCACTATAATTCACAATGTCTACTCTGGACCAGTCTCATTTAAAGCATGTCCAGTGCGTTTAAATGATGTGTGTATCCCACTGCTTTTGGACACTGGTGCCAGTGTGTCTCTCCTGAATATGCAAACATACAGCACTTTTTTTGGAGCACTGCCACTTTCGGCACCCTCTGCTTCACTCTGTGGCTATGGCGACTCAAAGATTGACTTAGTGGGTTCCCTGCAAGTAACTGTTGGGTATGGCAACAAGATGGTGCCCAGCTTTACCTTCCATGTTGCCCGTCGTGGGGCCAACCTGATGGGTCTGGATTTGTTCTCGGCTCTGGGATTTTCTCTAGTTGACATGAAGGGAGCTGCAATCCTGACAGTCTCTACGCCTTGGCAGCAAAAGTGGCCGTCCCTGTTTGAAGGTTTGGGCTGCCTTACTGCTTTTGCCCACCAACCTCTCCTGAACCCCGCCATTAAACCAGTCATCCAACCACTCCGACGCATTCCCTTGGCTCTCCGTGATGGTGTCTCTGCTGAGCTCAAGCAGCTGCTGGATGTTGGCATTATTGAACCAGTGGATGCGTCGCCCTGGGTCTCGAACCTGGTGGTAGCTCAGAAGAAATCAGGGGCCCTACGGGTGTGTGTCGACCTGCGAGCGGTGAATAAGGCAGTGATCCCGGACAGGTTCCCTCTGCCTACCTCTGAAGAGCTCACTGCTCAGTTCCATGGCTCAACCGTGTTCTCTAAACTGAATCTTAGACAGGGCTACCTACAAGTGCCTCTCCACCCCAACAGCAGAAACCTCACAGCCTTCGTGACCCATGCAGGTGTGTTTTGCTACACGCGTATGCCGTTTGGACTCAGCTCCGCCCCCAGCTGTTTCCAAAAAATCATGGTGTTGGCTGGTATACCGGGGGTGGCCATTTACCTGGATGATGTGGTTATCCATGGGCCCACCCCCGAGAGTCACGATGAACGCCTTAGAGTCTTTGCAGCCCTAGCTAAACACAAACTAACCCTCAATGCTGAAAAATGTGTTTTCTCTGCACCGACCATTGAATATGTGGGTTTCCGGCTGTCAGCAGATGGCGTCACACCACTTCAATCAAATGTAGATGCCATACTGGCAATTCCCGAACCCAGCTCAGCTGTGCAAGTCGCCTCCTTTTTGGGCATGACGGGAAGTTCCTCCCACATTATTCTGCTACCACTGCCCCACTACGGCGACTGCTGTGTAAGGATGAGCCATGGGTGTGGACACAGGCATGCTCTGATGCTGTGCGTGCGCTCAAGGTGCAGCTCACCACAGTGCCCCAGTGTTGGCTCACTTCGATATCTCCAGCCCCACCTGGGTGACCTGTGATGCATCGGCTACAGCCATAGGAGCAGTGCTGTCACAAACCCAGCGTGGCGTTGAGAAGCTCATTGCCTTTGCGTCACGGGCCCCCAATCAGACGGAGCAGCGCTACTCAGTGGGGGAATGTGAAGCATTAGCCTGCATCTGGGCCTGTGAGAGGTGGCACTTGTATCTATATGGCCACGCCTTCACCCTAAGGACAGATGATCAGGCCCTGACAGCATTACTTTCCACTGGGACAGGCCACCGGCCACTGAGGTTACACCGCTGGTCTGACCGTCTTCGCCAGTATAACTTTGACCTGAAGTTCACCCCGGGCAGAGACAATGTTGTGGCTGATCTACTGTCTCACTCCGCTCCGCCACACCCCACCACACACACACACACCGACACGGATCAGGTGGAACGGGACATTGTGCAGATGTTACACACACCCCTCCAGGCCGTTGTATCATTACAAGAACTGAAGGAGGCATCGGAACAGGACCCGGTCCTTTCTCAGCTCCGAGTCTATATTCTGAATGGCTGGCCTAAGGAGATACCAGAGGGGCTGGCAGCATTCTCCAGAATAAAGCAAGAGCTGTCCTGCTGGAACGACACCTGTGTGGCACGCGGCCTCTGCACAGTCATCCCTAGCACCCTACGTGCACGTGTCTTGGCGATGGCTCACGAGGGCCACCTGGGAATTGTGAAGTTGAAACAGCGCTGCAGAGACCGGGTTTAGTGGCCAGGGATAGATAAAGACATCGAGGCCCTGGTGAAAGATTGTGCTGCCTGTCTCTTAAGCGGTAAGACTGGTCACCAGGCCCCCCCACCCTTACAACCTCTTGCTTGGCCATAGAAGCCCTGGGACCACCTGCAGCTGGACATATGTGGTGAGATACAGGGAGTTCCTCGTCACCAACGCTTCCTAGTGGTTGTCTATGATCTGCATTCGAAATGGCCTGAGCTCATTGCCACCAGCTCGGTGACTTCTCAGGTCATAATTAACTTCCTGGACTCTCTGTTTTCCCGCTGGGGACTTCCAAACACGATCACTACTGACAATGGCCCGCAGCTAATCTCAGCCGAGTTCACAACATACCTCAAAAACAAAGGTATCCATCACATCCGCACGGCATACTATCACCCACAAGCTAATGGTGGCGTCGAACGCTTCTATCAGTCACTGAAAAACAGTCTCAGAGCGCACTTGTTCCAGGGATGGTCCTTCTCACGGGCCATCCATCACACACTGCTGCACTACAGGGCCACCCAACACTCTACGACGGGGGTCTCTCCAGCTTTCCTCGTGCTTGGCCGTGAGCTCCACCTTCCCCCTCGACAGGCTCAGCCCCGCACTGCCTAAGGGCACACTACCGAGAGTCAGAGCCTCTGTCACCTGCCAGCAGAGGAGGATGAAGCAGAAATTCGATCTCTCAGCACGCGTTAAGGTCCCTGACATAAAGACCGCCGATTGGGTCAGGATTTGCAGGCCCCACAGAGATAACAAACTCGCTTCATATTGGTCTGCCCCTCTCCAATTGACTCATCAGCTGGGACCAGCCACCTTCTTGCTCAGCAACGGCACACGGTGGCACGCAAGCCGCCTCCGCAAAGTGCCGCCCCCAGCACATACAACAAGTGTCACACCTAAAGCCACACCCCCAGCTTGGCAGGACACCCCAGCACTTCAGCTGACACCTCAGATAGCTCCTGCACAGGCTCCAGACATGCCTATCAACCTGCCAGCTGAGATGTGTGCCTGCCCATCACAGGCTGCCCAGCCTCATCCTCTTGTTTCTCCACGGCCTGTCCACATTCGTTCTCGCCCAGGGCACTTCCAGGACTTTGTGTCAACATTTCATGTTTGAAACCCCGTAGGAGGGGGGGGGGGATGTTGTGTTCTCACAAATGTGTTGTTTGATAATGCATTGTGTTAGTGTTCAGTGATGCATCGAGTTTGATTGTGCTGAAAGCATTCTGTCATGCCTGACCAATGCAGGTGTTCGTTTACTTGGGTCTGGGACAGGAAGTCTTAGTAAAAGATATATGATAAGTTGATGCTACTCGCTGTGTCAGTGTGATCCTTATCAAACGCAACAGGTAAGTCACAGAGGGTCATTAGAGAAAGGTGTGGCTGTTTACAGAGTGCTGTATCAAAGCATATTCAGTGCAAAGTTGACTGGAAGGAAGAATTTGGGTAGGAAAAGGTGCACAAGCAACAGGGATGACTGCAAGCTTGAGAATACTGTCAAGCAAAGCTGATTCAAACACTTGTGAGAGCTTCACAAGGAGTGGACTGAAGCTGGAGTCAGTGCATCAAGAGTCACCACGCTCAGACATCTTCAGGAAAAGGGCTACCAAGCCACTTCTGAACCAGAGACAACGTCAGAAGCGTCTTACCTGGGCTGTGGAGAAAAAGAACTGGACTGTTGCTCAGTGGTCCAAAGTCCTCTTTTCAGATGAAAGTACATTTTGCATTTCATTTGGAAACAAGGTCCCAGAGTCTGGAGGAAGAGTGGAGAGGCACAGAATCCATGTTGCTTGAAGTCCAGTGTGAAGTTTCCACAGTCAGTGATGATTTGGGCTGCCATGTCATCTGCTGGTGTTGGTCCACTGTGTTTTCTGAAGTCTGGTGTTACTGTGCTTGATTGGCCAGCAAACTCGCCTGACCTGAACCCCATAGAGAATCTGGTGTTGAGTATTGAACCAAGTATTGAGTACATATACAGTAAATGAACATACTTTCCAGAAGGCCAACAATTTTTTTTTTATTGGTCTTATGAAGTATTCTAATTTGTTGAGATAGTGAATTGGTGGGTTTTTGTTAAATGTGAGCCTAAATCATCACAATTAAAAGAACCAAAGACTTAAACTACTTAAGTCTGCGTGCATTGAATTTTATTTAATACACGAGTTTCAAAATTTGAGTTGAATTACTGAAATAAATTAAGTTTGCCATGACATTCTAATTTATTGAGATGCACCTGTACATGTATACTGTATGAGTGCAGAAATATGTGTGCATGATTGTGTTCGAGTGTGTGGTGGGAGGGTGTGTTTGCTTGTGTGTGTTTGTATTTGTGCTCACATCTGTATGAATAGCCCACACAGCCCCACACACCCCTACACACCCCTACACACCCCTGTCCCATAGACACTAGGGGTGGGAGAAAAAAATCGATCCATCGATGCATCGCGATTCTCTCTCCAACGATTCTGGATCGATTCTGAGAATTTCAGAATCGATTCTGAGCTTAGTTTTTAACCAGATGTGCGATGACGCTGAGTTTGCTTTAGAAACACACGTATTCTGCTTGCTTCCAATTCCTCCACAAACACCACTCGAACCTTCCGTAAAATAATCTTTCAAAGTTCGGAAAGGTTGAAGCGAATTACAAGGACATTCACGGTCTTCATTGCACAGGATGCACTGTGAGAGACGCGCGCTTTGTTTGATGTTACACTTGAAGAGTGCGGTCTCGCCCGTCGGTATTTACCTTACAAATGCTCTACGAAGTCATCATTTATGTGGTTTGGAATGCAGTGGACATATGTTTAACCTGTTAACATGCACCAGGACGCCAGCGCACTGAAAGCTCTTTGTTTGCACATGTCATTGTTTTCAAATAGATAAAATGAAACGGGACAAAATTAATCTTGACAAACTATATATCATTTTGAAGGTCTAAGCCTCAAGCATCAACGATAGATTGCTGTTTTTCGATAGAAAGTTATAAGGAAAGTATTTGCTAAATTTGTGTAAGCAGTACACAACATGTATAAAAAACCGCAGTACATACCAGATTCATCCTGATAACAACACTCAAACGTATCCACTGCTGTAAATCCCGGTTTAGTTTGAAAGATAAGGGTCCACGGAACAACATCCCAAAGAGCACTTTTAGTCCAAAGAAACAATAACGTTGTAATTTGGATCGTCATTCCTTTGTTTACGTCTCATCTCTTCAGGGAGAGTTATTGTTTGTGTCCGTACTAAGTGCAAAAAGCAGTGGAAAATGACTGTGCCATATCTAGGATATTTTGGTTTCATTACAGTCTATGTGGAGGAAGTGGAGACGCGTCGTTCATCTTTATATACGTTAAATCGAATCCTTGGGTTTGCCCAGAGGTCAGAAGCCTTAGTGTAATTCTAGCCTCAGATCTAAGTTTTAATTCTCATATTAATAGGGTGATAAAAACATTTTTTTTTCATTTAAGGAACATTGCTAAAATTGGACTTTTAAACCAGATAAATGAAGAAAAATTAATTCATGCTTTCATCTCAAGTAGACTTGACTACTGCAATGCACTTTTTACTGGTCTTTCACAAAACTCAATTAATAGACTTCAGCTTATCCAGCTTATGTATTTATATATAAATAAAGTTTTATTATTAAATATGGTCTATGGTCACAATGTGTTTGACTGTTTTAAAATACATATTGCCATATAAGTGTGCCTTGGATAATTCTTGAATGAGCCTTGCATATAAACATTTTTGATCGAGACTATATTTCCACCCATGCAACAAGCCCTCCACAAGATGGAATAAGCACAGCGTACCTGAAGTATCCAAAGAACGCCTATATGTAATTATCACAAAGACTCAGTAGCGATTCCACTCCATTACCTCCAGGTATTTTTTCACACTTCACACTTTTGACCGATGTCTCCATCCTTGTGAAGTTTCAAGAGGCCTTGGATAACAAAGGCAACACCATTCTGAAGTTCTGCCAAGAGGTCAACTGTCATCAAGTGGTGAAAGATGTTTTGGCTTGTTTTGAACTTTTAAGTGCTTCACACTACACCTCACCCCATTCACACAGGTGCCAACTGTTAATCACACAATCATCCACACTCACAAACTGAAGGCACAGCCCAAGGACATTTCGATATGTGGGCTGGGGGAAGCCAGGATCAAACTGCTTTACCACTAAGCCCCATGTATACATACACTCACCACGCACTTTATTTGGAACACCATACTGAGTAGGGACTCTCTTTGCCAAAATATCACAGATACGGGAGCCGCCATCTTGCGCTGGTGACATCATTTGGAGCCATAGTCTACATATCAGTGAATGGTTAGAGCTGCATTATTGAGGTCCTGCCCATACATTTACATTTATGCATTTAGCAGACGCTTTTATCCAAAGCGACTTGCAGTGCATTCAAGCTATACATTTTTTGTCAGTATGTGTGTTCACTGGTTCCCCATACACCCAGCTGACTCAATCACGAGTGAGTAGACTAGTAGAGCTTTCAATCATGAAATCCCATTTTTATAGCATCAAATAACTAAATTAAACTGAACCTATCAGAAAAACTAACAATTGAGCATACATTAGCGTGATAAGATCTACTGCAGACAGCCACCATGGCCACAATCGGTATGTTTTGGTTTCACTTTTTGTGGAACAGTCATGTCATTCATCTTTATATTTAATCTTTATTGCTGACCTGTATCTGCTTGATTTTATACAAAGCACTACTGCCCCATGATTGGCTGATCAGATAATTGCATGACTAAGGAGGTGTACAGGTGTTCCTGATAGTTACAGCTGAAGTGATTGGTGAGTGTATACAGGTGCATCTCAATAAATTAGAATGTCGTGGAAAAGTTCATTTATTTCAGTAATTCAACTCAAATTGTGAAACTCGTGTATTAAATAAATTCAATGCACACAGACTGAAGTAGTTTAAGTCTTTGGTTCTTTTAATTGTGATGATTTAGGCTCACATTTAACAAAAATCCACCAATTCACTATCTCAACAAATTAGAATACTTCATAAGACCAATAAAAAAATTTTTTTAGTGAATTGTTGGCCTTCTGGATAGTATGTTCATTTACTGTATATGTACTCAATACTTGGTAGAGGCTCCTTTTGCTTTAATTACTGCCTCAATTCGGCGTGGCATGGAGGTGATCAGTTTGTGGCACTGCTGAGGTGGTATGGAAGCCCAGGTTTCTTTGACAGTGGCCTTCAGGTCATCTGCATTGTTGGGTCTGGTGTCTCTCATCTTCCTCTTGACAATACCCCATAGATTCTCTATGGGGTTCAGGTCAGGCGAGTTTGCTGGCCAATCAAGCACAGTAACACCATGGTCATTGAACCAGCTTTTGGTACCTTTGGCAGTGTGGGCAGGTGCCAAGTCCTGCTGGAAAATGAAATCAGCATCTCCATAAAGCTTGTCAGCAGAAGGAAGCATGAAGTGCTCTAAAATTTCCTGGTAGATGGCTGTGTTGACTGTGGACTTCAGAAAACAAAGTGGACCAACACCAGCAGATGACATGGCAGCCCAAATCATCACTGACTGTGGAAACTTCACACTGGACTTCAAGCAATATGGATTCTGTGCCTCTCCACTCTTCCTCCAGACTCTGGGACCTTGATTTCCAAATTAAATGCAACATTTACTTTCATCTGAAAAGAGGACTTTGGACCACTGAGCAACAGTCCAGTTCTTTTTCTCCACAGCCCAGGTAAGAACATTGGTTCCTTTTTGAACACTGGTTCCTTCGTCGCGCAACGCAAACCAGACTTTGAGTTCTTGAACGCCGGTGCTTTGTTTACAGACACCGCATCAGAGCCCTTTGTCTGGGCCGCACGGTCGCGACCGAGGAAACGCGGCCGAAAAAGGGGAAAGAGAGCCGGAGTCCTTGTCAGACTCAGACGCCGTCCCCTCCGACCTCCACTCCCAACCATTTTGCTGGCTAACGTTCAGTCACTGGACAACAAACTCTGTGAGCTGCAGGCGTGCATCTCATACCAACGAGAAACAAGGGACTGCTACATTATTTGCCTCACAGAAACATGGATGTCTGCAGTGGTTCCAGACTCAGCCATCGAGCTTACGGGGATCTCCGTGCACCGCTCGGACAGAACGAAAGAGCTCACAGGGAAAAGCAAAGGCGGGGGCGTTTGTTTCTTTATCAACAACTCGTGGTGTGATGAAAGGAATCTACACTCTATTAAATCCTTCTGCTCCCCTGATCTGGAATTTCATATGCTTCAGTGTTGACCATTCTGGCTACCGAGGGAATTTACAGCGATCATAATCACAGCTGTTTACATTCCCCCTCAAGCCAACACAGACCAGGCACTCAAGGAACTGTATGGGAATATAAGCGAGCAGGAAACCGCGTACCCAGATGCAGCGTCTATTGTTACGGGGGACTTTAACAAAGCCAACTTCAGAACAATAGCTCCAAAATACTTTCAACACATCACCATCAACACGCGTGGTGATCGTGTACTGGACCACTGCTACTCTCCTTTCCGGGACACCTACAAATCGCTCCCCCGCCCACCTTTCGGCAAATCGGATCATTCTTCCGTTCTGATGGAGTGGGAGAGATCAAGGTTTCCACGGTAACACTGTACACAAAACAGAGCTCTGCTCACAAACGCTGCTTTATCAGACATTACATGCAAGATGAAATTAAAATGACATCCAAAATTTTCTGAAGACAGTCGGTTTCCTTCAGAAATACAGTGATATAAAAACACCCACACCGGGTTTCGATTTTGAAACGTGCAGTGCTCAACCAAGCATTCTCCCCACCCGCCAACCATTCGAATTTCCGTAGGTGGGATTTATTTTAATGATACGGGCCGCTTTGTGATATCACAAACACCGGAAAACAACGCTGTAGTCCAAACGAGCCATTCGTTGTAGTTCTTGAAAAGAGATTTTTTAAAAACGAAATATCTCCCCCTTTGGAGTGGACTGAGATTTGTAACTTTGTAGATCTTTTTATGCCCAAACATACACACTGACTAAAATTCAAAAAGTGAAAAAGCATAATAGTACCCCTTTAACTGTTGCTTAATGTTGTTAAACTGAATGTACAAAGCAAACTTAGCTGAAATATCCACAAAATAAAAAACAACACTGAAATAAGAGCGCGAGGTTTATGCGTTTGGCCAATCAGCGTACACTTACGTCACTGATAGCTCCTATAGAACTGTTTTAGACTCTACACTGAAGTAGGAGCTAATTTACCAGTAGTTCCTCCGAACGGAGTAACTAAAACTAAAACAGTTCCTAGTTCCTGTGGTGCGAACACGCCAAAAAAGCAGGTACTTCCACCAATAGGTCTAGGAATGCCTTACATGTGTCATCACTGTTGGAAGAGTTGCTCAAGGCTCACTTGAGAGTTCACACTGGAGAGAAACCTTTCACCTGCGATCAGTATGGAAAGAGTTTCAGGACTAAAGGAAACCTACAGACTCACATGAGGATTCACAAGAAGCCTTTCACGTCTTCGGTGTGAAATGAGTTTCTCCTATAACAAAGACCAGAAACTTCTTTTGAAAACTCATTCTGGAAAGAAATAGCCATTTTCCTCAGTGTAACAAGAGGTTTAGAAAGAAGAAAATTTTCTACAATTAATTTTGGAAGGCAATTCAGTCGTGGTCAGTGTAATATCTATTTTTTTATTTTACATAGATGCATGTGAAAGTCATACAAATGTGAGACCCTGTGTTACGACCTCTAGGGGTAAGCCGTAACAGAGAAAGGAAACTGAGTTCACACCAGAGAGATGCCAAATAAAGTTTTATTTTATTTTTTTATACACGGGAATCTCTTCAGGGGCAGACGAAGCCAAAACAATAAACAAAACGCACTTCTATTTTTAGTCCCTAAATAAGCTCAAATGAAAATAAAGAAAACAAAATATAGACCAACTTCCCTACCTCCCTCAACCATAAACAAAGTGAAAACTATACATAAATAAAAATGGCGTCTAGTCCCCTACATCCCTTAATTTGGCAAACGTGTTAACAAGAATATTTACAAAGTTGCAGACGTACACAAAGCAGAATCAGAATCCAAGTCGTAGTTAAAACAGGCAATGTTCAGATAAACAGGATATATACAATTTGATTTTTAGAACAACTAACACTCAACAGATTTACTATACTCAGACTATCTCTCTCTGGCACGACAATCCACAGGACAACAGTGAATCAAAATTCTAGTAACACACGACAGCACGACGTCAATGAGGCTCAAAGGCCTTAGACCAGTGTTTGGGGAGGTCCTTATATCTGGAAAAGGTGCATAGAGGGACCAATCACCACCTCCAGCTGGTTAACAGAAGCCACACCCACCTGAAACACAAACATGTCTACAGACCAGAGCAGAGAGATCAAATACAAAAACAATTCAGATACATAGAATATCTCAAGGTCATAACACCCCCACCCATAAAATAAAACATACAATGTTTTACTGATTGACACGGGACAATGAGTTGGCAATAACATTTTCAATACCTTTCTTTTGACATATTTTCAAGTTGTAACCTTGACAGATCAGAGACCATCGCATTAAACGATGATTGGCATTAGACATTTGTTGAAGAAAGGTAAGAGGGTTATGATCAGTGAAAATAGTAACCAGCTGTACAGACGAACCAATATACACTTCAAAGTATTGCAAGGCGAGGTTTAATGCAAGGGCTTCTTTTTCTATAGTGCTGTAGTTCATTTGATGTTTGAGGAACTTCTTCGAAAAGAAACTGATTGGATGATTCAAACCATCTTCTCCGGTCTGCAATAAAACAGCACCGACACCGGTACCACTGGCATCAACTTCTAACAAAAACGGTTTTCCAAAATGAGGGGCAACAAGCACAGGGGCACTACAGAGCAGAGTTTTCAGAGCTTCAAAAGCAGATTGACATTCTGGAGTCCACTTAAAAGAAACAGCTTTACAGAGTAACCCCGTGAGAGGGCTGGCCACAATGGAAAAATTCTTACAAAAACAGCGATAATAACCGGTCATACCAAGAAATCGCCGAAGCTCTCTCCTAGTCTTAGGGACTGGAAAATCAAGGATAGCCTGGATCTTTGAATTCAGAGGACGAACTTGACCACTACCGACTTCTTTACCGAGATATGTGACCGTAGCACAACCAAATTCACACTTTGCTAGATTCAAGGTAAGATTTGCATCAGAAAGACGTCCGAAGACTTCATCTATAGTTTTAAGATGATCTTCCCAAGTGTCAGCATAGCAGACAACATCATCTAAATAAGCTTCACACTTAGACACATTAGATAACACGATAGACATTAATCGCTGAAATGTAGCTCCCGCATTTCGAAGGCCAAAAGGCATAACCCGATATTGTAGGAACACATCAGGGGTGGCAAAGGCAGAGATTTCAGATGCACGCTCAGTAAGCGGCACCTGCCAATAACCTTTTAGCAGGTCGAGTTTTGTCACAAATTTAGCATTCCCCACACGGTCTACGCAATCTTCCATGCGCGGTATAGGAAAGGAATCAGCTTTGGTAAATGCATTAACTTTTCTGTAATCTGTACAGAACCTTGAAGCACCATTCGGCTTAGGGACAAGAAGACATGGGGAACACCATGGGCTAGAACTAGGGACTGCTAAGTTTTGTTCAAGTAGATACTGGGTTTCTTGCCTCATTAATTCTCTCTTGAGTGGATTTACACGATATGCACTTTGCTTGATGGGTGCATGTGAATCAACATCAATGTCATGAGTTAGCACTTGTGTGGTGGTGGGGAAGTCACTGAATAAAGATGGATATCTCTTAATCACATCTTTGACATCAGCCTGGGCAGACATGGATAAGTGAGACAACTTTGCTGAAAAGTTTAACAGAGTTTCTGAATTAGACAAACGAGCAGAAGTAAATGTAGCACTATTCATCTTCAAACCATCAATTTCTGGCGAATATTCAGAGGGTGATACACCTACCGGAGTAACAGTAAGGACAGGGGTCTTAACCTCAGAGTCAGAGCGTGCCACATATGCTTTCAGCATATTAATATGACAGACACGTGATTTACGCCTACGATCGGGGGTGTAAACAATATAGTCAGTGTCACTCAATTTTTCCTTAATCTCATAGGGACCAGTGAATTTAGCTTGAAGCGCAGAACCAGGCACAGGAAGCAAAACGAGAACTTTATCACCGATTTGGAATGAGCGCTGGACAGCCTTTTGATCATACCGTGTCTTCATTTGGTCTTGCACAGAATCAAGAGAGCGTTTAGCCAGTTTCCACAACTGATGCAGTCGGTCACGAAATGAACTAATATGATCTAAAACGTTCTTAGTGGGGGAGGGATGGTCAGTTGAACGAATTTGCTCCTGCAAAATCTTCAATGGACCACGCACAGTGTGCCCAAAGATCAACTCTGAAGGACTGAAACCGAGGGAAGCTTGAGTCGTAGTACGAATGGCAAATAACAACAGTGGGATTTCCTCATCCCATTCTTTTTGCTGTTCAACACAAAAGGTTCGGAGCATGGATTTGAGAGTCTGATGAAACCGTTCGATAGCACCTTGGGACTGAGGGTGATACGCACTAGATACCTGGGCCCGTATTCATAAAGATTCTAAGAATCATTTTAGAGAGCTCCTAATTTAGCTTAAAAATTTCTAGCTAGGAGTCTTAGCTTAAAAGTGATTCAGGACCAATCTGAGAGCAACTCTGAGCAAGGAAAAGACAAAAACTTTTATCTTAGTGAGGAGGCGGGGCTGACCCCGTTGCTAGCTATGACACAGTCTTTTGAAGACTGTGATTGGTTGGTTGTCCAAGAAGGAAATAAGAGCGCTTTTAAGAGTAGGGTTTATTATAAGCCTTCACTTTGAAATTACAAGCGTAATTTTTTCCTGTTTTACCGTACTCTCTCTCGCGCGTGCACACACACACACACACATTATATTCTTTATTTTTTATTTACCATGCTGTCATACTTAACGTATTTTATAGGAAATGAACAGCGACACAATAAGGTTCTGAACGTGCTGTAACAGACCCAAATCATCGCTGCTGCATAGTTGCATTTTTCCAGTTGCCAAATATGTTAATGTAGTTAATGTGCAACACATTTCTTCTCCCTCTTCATGTTTCATCCATTTTCTCCACTGCTTAAGAAACTCTTAAGCCTCTTAAAAGTCCTCGTCCGTACTCCTAACAATTTCGGTCCTTAAGACCTCTTTTAAGGGTTAAGATGCTTTCTGAATTACTTTTTTCTTTACTAGGATCTTTTCTTTAAATTTAAGAGGAAACACCCACATTTCTAAGAATTTTCTTAGAATTGTGTTACTAGGAGCAATTCTTAGCACTAAGATTTTTCATGAATACGGGCCCTGATGTTTAATTTCTGTATTACTTTGGCAAACACTTTAGACATGAAATTTGTTCCTTGATTGGATTGAATATATTTAGGCACCCCAAAAGTAGTGCAGAATTTGATGATCGCTTTTACAATTGCATGAGCTTTAAGTGAACGCAAAGGTATTGCTTCAGGATACCTGGTCGATGCACACATCAGAGTTAACAAGTAGGAATTTCCAGATTTAGTTTTGGGCAATGGCCCGACACAATCAACCAAAATGCGCTCAAACGGTTCGCCAATCACTGGTATCGGCTTCAATGGGGCCGGGGAAATAACTTGATTGGGCTTGCCAGCTAACTGACATGCATGACAAGACTTACAGAATTTGGAAACATCGGATTTAATTGAAGGCCAAAAAAAATGTTTCAACAAACTATCATAAGTTTTTCTAACACCTACATGACCAGCAAGTTCATGGTCATGTGCTACACTCAAAACTTGCTCTCGAAAAGGTTTTGGAACGACAACTTGAAAAACGGTACCCCAATCATCGGTGACATGACGTGGAGACCACTTACGCATAAGGACACCATCGTCAAAGAAGTAGGCGACTGGATACTCTGGCAATACGCTCAGCTCGACAGCAGCTGCAACACAGGGACACAGAGTTTGATCGGCACCTTGTGCCTCAATTAACGTGTTTTTTCCAAATGGCAAATCAAAACTAGAAAGTGCACACATTTTTACTTCAACTGAATCAACTTTTTCCTCCGTCTCAACCGAACTGTCAGCACACAAAAAGGTTTTTGACAGATCTACAATGTCTTTTAATTTTTGAGCCTGAGCTCGGGTCACCACACATGTGTTAAACACATTAGGAAACTCTTCCTGTAAAGCATCTTCATGTACATCAGGCACATCTATTACCTCAGGTAAACAAAAAACTTTGTTACCTGCCAGATCATTTCCCAGTATGAGCGCTACACCTTTCACAGGTAACTCAGCCCGAACTGCCAATTTAACTTCCCCAGAAATAATTCCAGACCGCAAATAGACATTGTGTAAAGGAACTTTAACTACAGAAAGATCAATGCCTTGCACCAGTACACTGGAACCACAGCTTGACTTTTCCGAAAATGGCAGCACACTCTCCAAGATTATGGACTGAGAGGCGCCCGTATCACGAAGGATGCGAACACTTTTTGTTTCAGAATCTGCTTCACTAAATGCCACCACACCGCCAAAAATAAATGGCTCAAATGCAGATTCAGTGGTTGTATCCAAAGTTTCTGGCTCGGGAGAAGAAATGGGACACTCCGCTAACGCAACGCTTTTATAAGTGTTTGTTTTCTTGCCAGCTTTGCGTTTCAGAGTGGGACAGGTAGCTATGAGGTGTCCCACCTCATGACAATAAAAACATTCACGACTTTCCACATTTAAAACACTTAAAGCGTTTTTAGGTACTGTCGGGGAATCTTTAGAACTACGGACACGATCAGAAATATTACGCTTTATGGTCGATGGAAACACTACTTTATGAGTAAGCACAAACTCATCCGCAAAAACAGCGGCTTCAGAAAGTGCAGACACTTTCTGTTCATTCAAGTATATCACGATTTTCTCAGGTAAACAATTCTTAAACTCTTCCAACAACATTAACTCTTTTAACTGCTCAAACGTGACAACTTTATTTGCAGTGCACCACTTCTCAAACAAATTGGCTTTGTCTCTTGCGAATTCAACGAATGTTTGACTAGGGGTTTTCACATGATTTCGGAATTTCTGTCGGTATGCCTCGGGAACCAGCTCGTAAGCGCGCAACACGGCATTTTTCATTACCTCATAATTCATGCTCTGTTCAAGCGTTAAAGCGGAACAGACTTCCTGCGCTTTCCCGACAAGTTTACATTGTAACAGGAGCGGCCAAATAGTCTGCGGCCACTTCAAAGCAGCAGCGATGCGTTCAAATACAGTAAAATACGTATCGACTTCACTCTCACGAAACAGTGGAACTAATGCAATTTGTCTGCTGATATCAAATTCACGTTTACTTACTTGTAAGGCGCGTCGCGGTGCAGGAACAGGGCTCGGAGTGGAAGCATTTGCAGGTGGTGATACAGGCATACTCACGCTGGGCGCATCAGAGGCTGAGGGGTGAACAAATTGCTTAGTTTTTAGCTCCAGGTCCAGCTCCTTGAGCCTGATCGCTCGCTGGGTCTCAAGATCAACCGTGCGCACATGCAACAGTTGGCTCTGATATTGCGGTTTGCTCAACTCCAACTCCAGCTCTTTCAATCTGATCGCCAGCAAAGGATTACTAGGAGAAGGAAGGTTAGTGGGATCCATGCTAGTCAACTCCGCGGGTTTGGGTTCCACCCCCTCCCCTACGGAAGCCGACACTTGATCTGCAACACCCGCCTCACCTTCACCTTCTTCAGACAAAACCCCACGTTCAACCAAATGCCTGCAAATCACTTTCTTAATGTCCTGTTTCCTAGCACCACGAGTAACCTGGATTTGATATAAATCTGCAATTGATAACAAATCCTCTTTGCGGCAAATATTAAACTGATGTACTGAAGGTTCGATCGCGAACTTATCTAATTCAAATCTTGAAGCCATTTCTAATTCCCTCCGCCTTAAAATGAAAACCACAAGGCAAACAAACAAACACAAAGCCAATTTCATTAGCTTCTTAGGTCTCATTCATACGACGATACAATTACAATTAGTTTTGGAAAAAACTTTGAGACGAGCCCCCAATTTCTGTTACGACCTCTAGGGGTAAGCCGTAACAGAGAAAGGAAACTGAGTTCACACCAGAGAGATGCCAAATAAAGTTTTATTTTATTTTTTTATACACGGGAATCTCTTCAGGGGCAGACGAAGCCAAAACAATAAACAAAACGCACTTCTATTTTTAGTCCCTAAATAAGCTCAAATGAAAATAAAGAAAACAAAATACAGACCAACTTCCCTACCTCCCTCAACCATAAACAAAGTGAAAACTATACATAAATAAAAATGGCGTCTAGCCCCCTACATCCCTTAATTTGGCAAACGTGTTAACAAGAATATTTACAAAGTTGCAGACGTACACAAAGCAGAATCAGAATCCAATTCGTAGTTAAAACAGGCAATGTTCAGATAAACAGGATATATACAATTTGATTTTTAGAACAACTAACACTCAACAGATTTACTATATTCAGACTATCTCTCTCTGGCACGACAATCCACAGGACAACAGTGAATCAAAATTCTAGTAACACACGACAGCACGACGTCAACAAGGCTCAAAGGCCTTAGACCAGTGTTTGGGGAGGTCCTTATATCTGGAAAAGGTGCATAGAGGGACCAATCACCACCTCCAGCTGGTTAACAGAAGCCACACCCACCTGAAACACAAACATGTCTACAGACCAGAGCAGAGAGATCAAATACAAAAACAATTCAGATACATAGAATATGTCAAGGTCATAACACCCTGTTTGTTCTTTGTTAAAGAGTATGACAAGAAAAATGCTGTGTGAAATAAAGGTTGTGTTCACACCACAGCCTAATGTGGGCTACATCTGACTGTCACCTTCATGACTACTTTAACTTCTTTTATTTGCATATTTCAACTCTTTATGCTTCACCATAAGGCTGTTTATTTACTAAACTATACTAAAGGCCTTTTCACCCTGAATGTGAAAATTCAGCGCGGTGACGCTTTTGAATCAAAACAACAGATCCCTATGGGGCTATTCACATTAGGCCCGATCATTCGCGATACAAAAAAGCAAGGTTTTTTTTCACCCTGTATGTTGAAAAAAATCTCATCCCGCCAAAAAAATATTGTCGGCAATCACAGACTGTCACGGTGCACACAGCAGGGAGGAACAAGGACATGCAGACGAGGACATAAACTCAAATAATAGTCTTTAATGCAGACAAGGCAAGACAGGGCAAGACAAGGCAAGACAGGAAACACCGGGAGTAATGAGTAGACCAGACCAAATCAAACTCTAAAGACAGGAACTCTAAATACACAGGTAAATCATAGATAAAGAGACAAACACAGCTGGACACGAATTAACTAAGGATCACACTTAACAAGGACAGGAAACAACCAAATATGGACACAAGAGGCGGGAACACATGACACACACGACAGAGGACTGACACAGACATTCGCATTTGGAAGGGATTACATTTCTCAGA
This sequence comes from Schizothorax lantsangensis, assembly GCA_027422415.1. Taxonomy (NCBI): domain Eukaryota; kingdom Metazoa; phylum Chordata; class Actinopteri; order Cypriniformes; family Cyprinidae; genus Schizothorax; species Schizothorax lantsangensis. Next base: position 67,905 of record JAPDDO010000310.1, on the reverse strand, counting down.
GGATTACCGAGTTGGCCAAAAAAAATGTAGGTAATTTGCTCCAGAATTATTACAGAGGTTTTGTGAGAAAAATCGTTTGGAAGATTTGGCCGGGATTAAAATCACAAACTACGTCTGTAAAAACACAAATATGGGGGGTGCAGGTTAACAGGTTAAGGGACGTAAAAAGCTGGATGGCCTCAAATTTTCTGAAATTTAACGATAATAAAACGGAGATTATTTTATTTGGACAAACTGAAAATTTGGCCTCTGTAAATGTAAATTTGGGTCCCCTGGCTGTGTACAACAAAGTAGTTGTGAAAAATGTAGGTGTCTGGTTTGTAAGCAAATTAACAATGTTGTTAAATCATGCTTTTTTTTAATCTGAGACGTCTAGCTAAAGTAAAAACTTTTCTTTCTGTTAATGATCTTGAGAAACTCATCCATGCCTTCATTTTTTCACGACTCGATTACTGTAATACTATATATATATATATATATTTAGGAGTTAACCAGACAGCTTTGGCGCGTTTGCAGGCAGGCATGTGGCAAGCATGAGCTTATTACACCGATTTAGTTTTCTCTCAAATGGTTGCCAGTTCGTTTCCAAATAGAATACAAACTTTTAGTGTTTGTTTTTAAATCCTTAAACGGTTTATCTCCAACATATCTTGATGCCTTAGTGAAATGTCACACTTCTGCTAGATCCCTGAGATCTTCTGATCAGCAACTTTTAACAATTCCCAGATCTAGATTACATCTTAAAGGGATAGTTCACTTTGAAATTAAAATGTGGTATCTATCAGCTTACCCCAAGGGCATTCAAGATGTAGGTGTCTTTTTTTCTTCAGTAGATCCAATTTTGATGTTTTTAGGTCAAACCGTTCTAGTCTGTCAGTCATATAATGGCAGGTATAGGTAACTGTCTCTATAAGAGGGAAAAAGAACATGCACAGAGAAATCCAAATTAAACAATTCTCCATCGTAACTACACATTGATGGCCTAAGACACGAAACGAGCGGTTTGTGTGAGAAAACGAACAGTATTTATATCATTTTTTACGTCTTGTACACAACCATGTCCAAGTGATCTGAGTGCACACACACATCCGGTGTGTGACGTGTGTGTGTGCGCGCTCTGGCTCACGCTGCATTCACACGGGGCGTCGGCGTCAACGCTTGACGGAGGGCGTGTCTGAAGCGTGGTGCTGACGCGCCGTCATAGTTACAACAACCAATCACATACTTCTCTGGTGTTGCATGAACGGGATTGGGTATTTGCATGAGGCGATCTGATTGGCTGATCTCCTCCCGCTTAGCGGGGGGGTCATATTACAAAATGTATTACGGTCTTTTAGAACCAAAACTTTTTTTTTCTTGACAAAATACATATTGTTGGAAAGGTCTGAGTGTTTTTTTGTTTTTGTTTTTTTTTATAGATTCAATTTTTTTTTATAGATGTAATATTAAGTTATAGTTATATATTTTGTTATAGATGTAATATTGAGAGAGAAATGTATAGATTTGTGACAGAAATGCATAAAAAAAATTCAATGGAGTTTGGATGCACCCGGTGGCTGTTTGTGGTATAACGCCTAAACAAAATTGCATATGAACCTCAATTTTTTTTATCAACTTCAAATTTGGAACACAACTTATGTAGACATATGGCTTTAATTTTATAGCAGTTTTTTTTTTTTTTACTATTTTCTTAAATATTTATTTTATATAAAATAAAAAAAATAGTATAATACATTTTCTTTACAGTAAATTTAAACTTCTATAACTATTTAATAGTTTAATTTTATTAAATGATTTCACTTCTGTAATAATTATTTGTCTTCTTCTTTAAAAAGAGACCAGCTTTAGGTCTGTATTCAAAAGCGTTCATGAATTATAATAATTTAAGTTTGGATAGTGTACTTTCTCGTGAATTTTCAAAAATGGGGATGACAGTTAAGGGGTTAATGTGCTGTGTTTTCCAGCAGTCTGTCTCACTCGGTGACGGAGGGCATGCAGATCATCCAGCAGGAGTCTCCGGGGCTGAGCTCCTCCAGCAGGAGAGCGTATGAGGAGGACGAGGAGGACCAGCGCTTCTCCTCCAGGTGATGCTTCATTCCTGAGGCTCTGTTTGTGTCTTCTGCTGTGTGTTCATGAACATGTCCTGCGTCTCACAGGCTCCTGGATGAAGCTGAGGGATCGTCAGATCAGTTCTTCTCTCAGTGGAGGCCGGCGACCAAGCAGCCCGACGTCTACCTGCACCCAGACGAGAGGTCAGATGACGGACTGACTGCACCACGCTGGATATACAGCTGATATGTGCTGTGACTCAGTGTTTCTGTGCTCGCAGGGTCTCGGCGAGGAGGAAGGAGCCGCAGGCCGTCTCTGACGACGCTCAGAGGAAGTTCGGCGACGCCAGAGCCATTTCATCAGACATGTTCTTCGGGAAGCAGGACGACTCCGAGGTGACACGCCAAACAGACGCCGCGGAGAAACATGAGCTCTGTGGTGTCCCCCGGGTCCTTAAAAAGTCTTAAGTTTAGTTGTATCAAATTTAAGGCCATAAAAAGTACCAGAACGTCTTAATTGTGATTTCAAGAGGTCTTAAATTTGGGGACAGAAAGACTAGAATTGCGAAATGGCTTAATGTGACGATTAAACTTCAAAAGGATATGATTTCATTAAATAAATCTGAGCGCTGCAAACACGCAGAGCTGTAAATGTGACCCGGTGGATCGATAAGAAGATAATGCATTATAAAAATCTAAACAATTAAGAGAGTGTGTTATATGAGCAATAACAGTGTGATCACTCATGTCTACTTGTGTGATATGGCGCTTATACAACAGTTTGATGGCACGAGTGTGTAAATACATCAGAAACAACAAAGGCGTGTCTTTAAAACCTCTCTTTTGTGCAGAACTACTTCCTTCCGCCACAGATTCAAATCTAAAGTTGATATAAAATAATTTGTATAATGTTTAATAAACAACAACAGCCAAATTACATAAACATGATGAGATTTTGCCAAAACTTTGCTCTGGAACAAATAATAGATTAATGAGACCAAATACTGCCCGTTAGATTTACCCAAAATGAAATATATCTCATGTGTAACCACTATAGAGACATCAGAGCCAGCGGCAAACTCCAGAAGATCTGGCTGAGGTGAGGCGCTCTCTCTGCGGGTTCATGAGCGATGAACGACCGCAGACGCCCTGGAGCTCACATCTCCAAAAACATTGAAGACTATTTTCAAATAGACGTTATCTTTATTAACAAACCGCATATTTGAAGTCCAAACAAGTACGTTCTCTCCTAAAAATCTCTTAAAACTACATTCAGTGACACAAAAAAAGTGTTATTCTTAAATTATGGTGGATTTTGGCATCCGCCATGACACTTGCTGTAAGAAATACGGTAGTCTCGCGTAGACTGACGGCTGAAGGTCTGGAATGCATGGCAGCATTCATTGGCCAAGGCCCGCCCATGAGGCCGTTTGACCGACATGTCAAACAACCAGTCACAGTTCGTTTCGTTCAGCGTCACGTTTCGGGGCGTGGAAATGTCGCCACAATAAAACTCTCGGACGTATTTTAAAGATTATATGCCGCGAACTTTAAATATTTCACATACTTTTGAAAATCCAGTGTTCAGTTGATCCTGATAAGCGTTCGTCGTCACAGTTGTAAACACGACGGGTTTCTTCTGTCGTGAGGAGTTCGGCGTCACGGCATCTTTGTTTCCAGGCAGAACGTTAAAGAACGCGACACACACGTCTCCCGGAAATCCTGTATAATTCAACCAATCCGACGACGACTTCGACACTACTGAAGCGTTTTTACTTTTGTGTGCCATATGCATCATTTTTATTGTTATTTTATTGACTTGTCTTGTTAGAAAACCTTTCTATTAAATTGTAGTTCTATATGATTGATCAATCCACTTTATTTATCAAAATATGGTGACAAACATGTACCTTCCCAGTTAAAGGGACAGTACACCCAAAAATGAAAATTCTGTCATCATTTACTCTCTCTCAAGAAGTTCCAAACCTGTATGAATGTCTTTGTTCTGCCGAACACAAAGGAAGATATTCTGAAGAAAGTTTGTAATCAGGCTGTTTTGGGGCACCATTGACTTCCATAGTAGGAAAAGAATACTATGGAAGTCAATGGTGCCCCAGAACTGCTCTGTTTCCCTCATTCTTATTCTCATTCTTCAGAATATCTTACTTTCTGTTCAGAACAAACACATTCATACAGGTTTTGGAACTACTTGAGAGAGAGTAAATGATGACAGAATTTACATTTTTGGGTGAACTGTCCCTTTAAGGAAATATTTTGAATATATAAAATAAATAAATATATATATATATATATATATATATATGGGCGTGACGTCTGAGGCTGAGACTAGAAATACGGCAACTTCAGCAAGCGGCGTGATTCATGACACAAACTGTGAAGCAAGCTCTGTTATCACTCTAATATCACACTCTCATCAGCCAATCAGAGTCGAGGATCAGAAGAACTGTTGTATAACAACTGATTACTACTATCAGGGGCGGAGCCAGAGAATGTTGAATGCAGGTGCTGGGGGGGGCTAGATCAATGACAGGGGAGCTGGGCAGTTAATACTAAATATTTTTTTATATGAATAATAAAATGGCTGTATAGACACATTTCTAATGTTTATGAGGAATGTGGGAGTATTATAGCCTACTGTATGACACGGGGGCGCGCACAATTATTTTTATTATTTATTTTTCCTGCGTAAAGAGCTTATACTCCCGTCATTTTTGGACGTGCTTTCTGTCGTATCATGCAGTCTCTGTGAATGGAGCGCGTCACAACAATGAACCAGCTCACAGACATAATAAATAAAGCAAATCTTCTCTGATTATGCAGGTGCATTTCTCTATTAAAGGCACGTGTGGAGATGGCGAGTCTGAGAAAGCACTAGTTTATTAATAAATAATTAATGTCTTATTTTTTCCCGATGCATTTGAGCGGGGAATAATACGCCTAAATGCCTATATTAACGGATGGTTTAGTAGGTTATTATACTAATCAATTTAATATAAACGTGCGACTAGTTGACTATAAAAATATTTAGTCACTTGGCACAAGAACCAATCCATTTTTAAAATAAAATGCTGACATTAGGTGCGACTGCAAATCACGTTATTGCAGTATTTATGCATCAGTCAAATGTTTTTATTTCATTATTTATGGGGGTGCTTTGGTTTTTCTCGGGGGTGCTGGAGCACCTGCTAGCGCCGCCCATAGTTACTATAGACATTGCCCCACCCTGCTCATATGGTATTGATTTTATTTGTGCAGGTCTTAAGTTTGAGCTTATAATCCTGCAGAAGTCACAGTGTTATTCGTGTTTTCTGATTGCAGTATGAGGTTCGGGCGCGGCTGGAGAATTTCTCGGGCAGTTCAGCGATCAGCTCGGCCGATCTGTTCGACGAGCAGAAGAAAACAGCAGGTGCGTGATTAATCCTAGAGTAATCCTGAGTATACGGTCCTGCTGGGTATTTATCTGGAGAACACTGAAGCTCATGTGACCAGTGCTGGGGGAACGCATTACAAGTAACGCGAGTTACATAATCGGATTACTTTGTCAAGTAACTAGTAAAGTAATGCATTACTTTTAAAGGTAACGTCCCCCAGCAGTGCATGTAACACACGTAACGGTGATGTTTTGTGCGTCTCAGCGGCGTCCGGCGGCTCGTACAGCTTGAGTAAGGTTCTGCCGGCCGTGCCGGACATGATGCAGTTCAAGAGCGGCGTGCGCTCGGTCGCCGGGAAGCTGTCGGTCATGGCCAGCGGAGTCGTGTCCAGCATACAGGTCAGTCCCTGCGCTAACTAACCCATAACTAACCCGTTTATCTGTGTGGATGAGCTCTGACTGTGTGTTTCCCTGCAGGATCGCTACAGCTCATGAGTCCGGAGGAATCGTATCCATCCTTTACTCGGGCGGGTTTGATTGGGATTGTGTTCGTTTAATGTCGCAGCTTGAGTTTGGACTGAAACGAGTCATCATGTGATCACTTGGGGAGCAAAACGTGTTTATTGCAGCTGTATATCGCACCGGTGCGTTTGTTTACGATCATGAAGGATATCGTTACACGCTCATGTGATGCTGTTCTCGTAGAAAAGCTTTATATGGTGTAGCATTGCATATGTGATGAAGATGAGCGGCTCGTCTGGGGTCGTTTCACACACTACAAACGTGATAACACCTCAAGCCTTATTCATCTCATTGCCTTATTATCTGTTTGTTTATGGTATCTATGTTTATCTTGCTTCGTCCTTTATGAACTTATGGTATCTATGTTTATCTTGCTTCGTCCTTTATGAACACGAGGGGTCATTAAACGATGTGGGTGATTTATGTGGTAAATTGGTATAACTCAATAAAGATCAGACTTGATAAGAAACTGAGCTGTGCTAGCTAAAATCTCTCATAACCAATATAGATGAATAATCAAATAAAATTGTGTTGCACAGGTATGAATAAAACACTTGCTTTATTTTAAAATTATTAAATATAAATCTATAAACGTGTTTTTATTGGTTTTTAAATTATTTTAATTATGAATATATTTAAAAAATATCAAAACAGTTGCTGAAAAAAAATATGGGCGGAGCCTCGCGTTGCACGGAGCGCGCCAAATGTTTCCCGCTCTTCCTCATTCAAATCATTCAAGTGCTGTTTGACTTATTACCGATATTTGTGTACCAGAAACTATAATCGTTTAAATCTTTTACTTATGATTAACTCCCGATATACATATGTAAATAACCTCCAGAAAATTACTCTCATCTAAAAACCACACTCAACTGTGATTGGTCAGTCTTGACCAGCGCTGAGAAAAGTAACAGCTATCACGTGACAAGACCGCCTTTGTGCCGTTCAACAAATATAATTTTCAGCGAAACAGTTACACTTATTAGCTTTAATAGACTGAAATAAACAAACAGAGGAGAGTTAAAACAGCATGTATTATTTAGACTCGCCGAGGCTCCGCCCACTCTGTTACGTCAGTCCGCCCCTCGCTCTGATTGGCTTCCAGCGGAACGGCTGCGTGGCGGTTCCAGACGCAGAATCAGATCAGCGTTATCCTCTTCAGAAGAGAGTTCAGCAATCATGCAGGTCACCGGCGTGAAGCAGCGGAGGAAGAGCGTCAACAAGCCGCAGAACGGAGAGCAGCAGCAGCGGGGTCAGAGCGAGGAGCAGCCCGGGGTCAGACGCGCTTCTCCTGGACTCAGTCTGCTGTGTCTCTCAGTCTCGCTCTTCATCACACGGTGAGTCTCAAACACGGCTATAAACCCCCAGCAGACCCGCTCTCTGCGCTTTAAAGCCTGCTCGTGTCTGTCCTCCGCAGGCTGCACCTCCAGCAGAGCGCGAAGCTCGCAGAAATCAGCGACAAACACGAGCAGCATCTGCGAGAAACCCGCCGCGGCGTCCTGGAGCTGCAGGAGCGAGTCACCGCGGTCTCTCAGCAGGTGTGCTAATCACTCAAATACATGAACACAGCGGTGCTAGAGCTGTGTCTGCACTAGCCATGCGTTTATTCCATTGATTAGCATCTGTATGACCAACGTTTTACTACAAATACCATGGTTACAGTGCAGCAAAACCGTGCTTAATTTGTGCTTAGCATGGTTTAACTTGTTCATGTGAGGTAAAAGCATGATTAGTTTATTTTAACATACTTTTACATCATTTTACATCAAAAACAACAACATTCGAAAGAATCAAAAAATGACAAGTAATGAAATCAAGTAAAACGTGTTCAAATACATCTTTGTGCCTTGAATACAAAGCATTTCTAACATATTGTCACGATACCATAAACATGTCTTATGATACTATACCAGATGAAGTATCACGATTAGGCCTGTCACGATAACAACATTTTTTTGTGCGATATATTGCCCCAGAAATAATTGCGATAAGCGATATTATTGTCATTTTAAAGACCATTTTATGCCACTGAATATATAATCATAATGTAATAGCATAATAATGCAAGAAGGCTACACACTTCCAAATGACAACACACTTTTAATTTTTAAGAATATTTAGATCGTGGAAATTAAGTATCAAAATATTAGATACTTTAAAAAACTTGAATAAATAGTAAATAAACATTTTCTAGCAAAAAGTGCAAAGTAACAAGTAGAAAAAAAGAAAAATGCACAAAGAACTTGTATGGAGATTTTTCCATCTACAGATTTTCCCCTGACTTTCTTTTCTCTGTAAATTAAGGGTGCACACTATTGCTGAAAAACACAATCACTACTTAGCCGTCAGATGTCCGTATATGTTGAAGTATTTTTTAAATTTGAACCAGAAACTCATGACTACACCACGTTATGTACGAGAAGCTGCGAAAGACACAGGCACAAGTGTAATGTACAAAACATGGTGACATTAATTAAGTAAATATAATGGGCGATATATTGCATCACCAAAAATTATTGAGGTCATGCACATATATTGCGCGATAAGTCGATATATTGATTATTGCGACAGGCCTAATCACGATACCATGCAGTGTTCTACATAATGAATCAATTTCATAAATAAATAGATGTAGATGAAACACAATATTTTCTCTGTGAGTGAATGACTGGCTATTGTTATCATGAAGTTATCTAATGCATGAAGTGACATTTATACATTTAGACTGTATTTATAATTGCTTAAATGATGTTATGAGATTGTTTTAAATACTAAATTCTGAATATAGAAATATGTTGGAAAATAATATAATATGCCTACTTTTAGATGGTAAACTTAATACGTCCAGCAGGTGGCAGAAGATCGTGATTGAATCACTGAGTCATTCAAACGATGCTTTCAAATGACTCTTTTTATGAATGGTTCAGTGAATCAGTGATTCAGAGCCGATTCGAACACAAACAGCTCTCTTGCTGAATATTGCTGAACTGTCAGGAGCATATTTTGCTCGCATATCTTGAAATTTCGCATGTATATTAAAACATGACATTATAAATGAATACAAATATATATATATATATATATATAATGATTGATGAGAACCAAGTGCAAAGCTGCTATGTTGATGAATGCATTCGTGATCTCAAAGATGCTTCCAGAAACTAACTATTCCACCAGAAGTGGTCAAATGAATAAACCTGCGAGAATGCTTTCTTGTTAGATATTATGATGCTGAATAAGTGATGCTGAGCTGTTGTTAAACGCAGCCCTGAGCAGAAGAGACTTCTCTAACACTCAAAGCCTTTAGGCCTGTGTGTGCTCTAATGCATTACAGATTTACATAAACCATTGTAACCAACATTAAAATTCATTATTATATATGTTTGGCGTGTGTTTAATTAAACGCTAGCGTTTTTGAACAGTAAGATTTTTAATGTTTGTTACAGAAGTCTCTTCTGCTCAGCAAGCCTGCATTTATTTGATCAAAGTACAGCAAAAACAGTACAATTCTGAAATATTTTTATTATTTAAAATAACCGTGTTTTATGTGAATATGTGTTAAACTGTAATTTATTTCTGTGATCAAAGCTGTATTTTCAGCATCATTACTCCAGTCTTCAGAGTCACATGATCTTCAGAAATCATAATAATATGCTGATTTACTGCTCAAGATTTTTATTATTATTATTATCATCAATATTTAAAACAGTTGAGTGCATTGTTTTCAGGATTCTTTGATGAATAGAAAGATCCAAATATCAGCGTTTATCTGAAATAAAAAGCTTTTGTAACATTATACACTACACCATTCAAAAGCTTAGTCAGTATAATTATTATTATTATTAATAATAAATGTTTTTTGATCAGCGTATTAGAATGATTTCTGAAGGATCATGTGACTGAAGACTGATATAAATTCAGCTTTGAAATCACAGAAATAAATTACATTTTACTATATATTCAAATATAAATCAGTTATTTTAAATAGTGCAAAATATTTTACAATTTTACTGTTTTCAAATAAATTTAGGCTTGATGAGCAGAAGAGACTTTTCTCTTTTGACATTTCTGGTAGTGTATTTGCTAAAGGTGTAATAATGAATAGATGAGTGTTATAATGTATTATAACTGTGGTTACAATTGTTCATGAGATCATACAATGCATTATAAGATGCATTACAAGGCATAATTCATGCATTAAAACTGCTGTATAAAGCATTATATGTGACCCTGGAGCACAAAACCAGTCATAATGGTAAATATTTTGAAATTGAGATTTATGCATCATCTGAAAGCTGAATAAATAATCTTTCCATTAATGTATGGTTTGTTATGATAGGACCATATTTGTAAATCTGGAATCTGAGGGTGCAAAAAAATCTAAATATTGAGAAAATCAGCTTTAAAGTTCAAATGAATTCTTAGCAATGCATATTACTAATCAAAAATTAAGTTTTGATATATTTACGGTAGGAAATTTACTAAATATCTTCATGGAACATGATCTTAATATCCTAATGATTTTTGTCATAAAAGAAAAATGTATAATTTTGACCCATACAATGTATTGTTGTCTATTGCTACAAATATATCTGTGTTACTTGTGACTGCTTTTGTGCTGCAGGGACACAATTGACTAAATAAATCACAATCTTAAAATAAAAAGATTTTATGATAACCGGATGTTATTTACTGAACGAGGTCCGCGCAGCGTGCTAATGCTTGATAGTTTCTGGTCATGCTGTTTTCAGTAGTGCACTAGTGTGAACGCAGATCAGTCTCAGCTGATGCGGTGTGTTGTGAATGCAGCTGCAGGCCGCCTCCTCCTCTGTGCTGAAACACACCGTCAGCTCCGTGCTCAACACCTCGGCGGCGCTGCAGGCGTCTTCTCTCCTCCTTCACTCTCTGGAGGAGCGCGTGCGGAGCGTGACGGAGGCGCGGCAGAGCGCTGTGAGCCAGGAGCTGGAGGAGCTGAAGAGACGCTCGCGGGCAGCACACTCGCGCGTGACGCAGCAGGTGAACGCCGCGGAGGCGAGTCTGCGAGAGCTGAGCGAGCGGCTGCAGGAGGTGCAGGACGGGACGGGGAGGAACGCGCGGGCGCTGGAGCGCAGCGAGGAGGAGGACGCGGGACGCGTGCGTGATCAGCTGCACTGGAGCGAGCGCAGCATCTCGTGGATCCAGGAGCAGCTGCAGCGTCTGGAGGAGCAGGGGCTCGAGCTCCATCAGCGGCTGGAGAGCAGCGCTCCTCACGCTCAGAGCTGGCAGGACACACACCTCCCCGCCGCAGAGGAGGCCGTGCGCTCCATGCTCAGGGTCCGAGCGCAGCTCAGCGCCACCTACAGGAGACTGGAGGAGCTGCAGCTGCAGGTGCAGAGCGCCGAGGAGGACACCAGACACCAGATCACAGGAGAGTAACTGTTCATGAGACACCAGACTCGTGTGCTGCATCTGCTGTACTTCTGACAAAGCACACAACTCTTGAGTGAAAGTACAGATACTGCTGGTCAAACATTACTCCGTTACAGGTGAAAGATTGAGTAAAACATGCTAACTGTTCTGTGTTTGTCTGCAGAACACTGTTTAGAGCCTCAGAGGAGATGAGAGAGAGCAGTGTATTTATTGATTTATTTACTGTATGCTGCTGTCACACAAATCTAAAATAATCATGTCATTTATTTCCCATCTGTTTACCTTCACAGGCATACCGGACTGTTTTTGTAACTCGTGTGTTTTTAACGTAAACTTGTGTGTGAATGAGAACGTAGTTTAATCACATGCTGTCACATGCTTTCTGTCCGTGTGCTTCGGATGTGTGCACACACAAAACCCTAAATTAGAAGTTTAAACTAATATGGTTTATACGCACCGCTGAACTACTGTATGTACAGTGCCGTCTCAAAGGAGGAGCTCAGTCGATTGCATTTTAGCCATAATGTTGATTATCCTTATTATGCTCGTCCTCCATTTGTCTTAAAAACAAAGCAGAAATCTGGGTTACAGCATCAAGACAGAGTGTAAACAATGTACGTGTTAAATGTTTTAGCGTGAAACTAAACATTTCAGAGTAAAGTTATATCCAGTTTTACAACAGCCCATGACAACATAATGCTCGAAACACAAAGGTTATAAAAATAACACCTTTACAACTCAATAATACACATTTAAACAGAAGAATTGTTTTCAAACACATGATTTTACTGTGAAAACACTCTACCTTTACTTGAAAATGGCTGTAAAAATGAGAGCAACTTTTTTACAAAAGGTGGTTTAATCAGCTAAACTTAAATTTTCTTCTTGTAAATCCTTCAAAAACTCTGTTTACTGACTGAACGTAAATGTTTTATCTTTTTTGCCCTTTTTTTTTTTAAGAGATCAGTCACAATTTTTTTTTTTTTTTTTTTGTGCCCTTTTTAAAAGATTAGTCACAATTGTTAGAATGATCACGCATTTCAAGATATGGGGGCAGAAAATGTATATATTTATATAATTTCATATAGTTAACCAATATCACATGAAGAGGGCCATGGTTTTTTCCCCTTAAATCAGCATGATTACAAATATGATATTGATTTCATACAACAGTTCAATAAACAAGTTAATTAAGAGACTTATGTATTGCCTGTTTTTGCTGTATTTTTCCAGACGCACTGTTACGCGTCTCTGAGCAATATGACGGCGTCTCGCTCCTGAATGAGTCATCTGTTTAAACCAGAGGTCTCAAACTTAATTCGAGGGCCACAGCTCTGCTGCCTCCAACCCTAATCAAACTAATAAAGGTCTTCAGGATCACTAGAAACTTCCAAGCAGGTGTGTGTTGGAGCTAAACTCTGGAATTGAGTTTGAGATCACTGCTTTAAATGATTCGGTTCAATCGCAATGACTCACTTAACACTGACTTGCTGCCACCTACTGGCGGTTTTAAGTTCACATTTAAAGTGTCTTTTCATTTTTTTTTTTATTTTTTTTTTTTAAATATCAGTGTTCAACGTTTTATGCTTAAAATATCAACACATTAGATATGTATTTGTAACTGCAGGTTAAATGCATTCGTGTTCCTCTGAGCCGCATTAAACTGTGTGTAAGTGTCTAAATGCACCTTCAGATGCAGCTTCTGTGATTTAATTACTGATTTAATTTGCTTGGTAACAGCCAAAATGTCTTATTATTCTAATTAACTGATTAAATTTAAACTTATTGGAAAACATCATTTCTATCAGTGTGAACTGATCACACTCAGAATATGAAGAACATCAAAAACTATAGGTCCACGGTATAGTCCTTAAGATACCAGCACAATAACACACTCAGCAAAATATCATCGTTATCAATAAAATCCCAGAAAATATTGAGATATCATTTTTATCAATATCGCACACTCCTAATTAAACCTGGAATATTTCTTAAAGTCTGAGATTTGTTTTAATAAATTTTGTACACTGCATAATTTAGTGTAAATGTACAGTATGTAAAGCACAAGATGCATCAGTGTATGTTTCACACAAGAGATGTCACATAATTTTGTGTGTATGTTTCTGAGAGTTACATCAGAATGAACAACACATTTAATAAATCAAAATATTTACATGTCTGGTGATATTGTGACTGATTTATCTATCTGTGCACATTATTCCAGGGGGGGGAGGGGGAGGTTTTTCTTCATGCAAAGCATTTTAATTTTTGGGTGATGTCACTTAGGCATGGGCACAGAAAACAAACTCGCATACAAGTCTGGCTCCATTCTGCTATAATCACCCTCTTCTCATGATCTATTCAATACTTAATGGATCAAATCATCCACTGAAGTCCTGCCCTACATTGGTTTCCCTCAAACAGACTGTGAGCTCTATTTCATGCTGCATAATTAAAGGGATACTCCACCCCAAAATGAAAATTTTGTCATTAATCATTAACCCGTAATAGCTTCGTTCATCTTCAGAACACAATTTAAGATATTTTTGATGAAACCGGGAGGTTTGTGACTGTCCCATTGACTGCCAAATAATTAACACTGTCAAGGCCCAGAAAAGTAGGAAAGACATCGTCAGAATAGTCCATCTGCCATCAGTGGTTCAACGATAATGTTATGAAGCTACGAGAATACTTTTTGTACGCAAAGAAAACAAAAAGCGTGCGGCGCACGGGTACGCTGTTTTCGTTCAAATCAAAGCAAAAACAAATGTAGAAGACGTATCCGTGTGGTGTGTCTGATGCAGAACAGCATACACAGTTTGCGTCCAGTGGATATTGTCCAAAATGGCGCTACGCTGACACAGAGGAGACGAATTGCTGAATAAAGTAATTATTTTTGTTTTCTTTGCGTACAAGAAGTATTCTCGTAGCTTCATTAAATTCAGATTGAACCACTGATGGCAGATGGAGTATTCTGACGATGTCTTTCATACTTTTCTGGGCCTTGACAGTGTTAATTATTTGGCAGTCAATGGGACAGTCACAAACCTCCCGGTTTTCATCCAAAATATCTTAAATTGTGTTCTGAACGAAGCTTTTACGGGTTTGGAACGACATGGAGGTAAGTGACCCTTTAAGACCCGCACTGTATGTCATGCCAATCACAGTTAATAAGCTTGACAACATCATCCATAGCAATGAGCTCAACCCCACCCTTTTCTCCCAATTAATTTCAGCAGCTCTGTGAACAGGTTTGAAGAGGAAACTCTTAGCTAAAAAAGGTTTACTGCTATTCAGGAGAACTCTAAGTGCTAAGATTAAATGATTTGTGAATACGGCCGCAGGACTTGCCAATGACTCATGTCACTTTGATGTGTGTAATAACAACATTTGTGAGCTGTTCTCCCTGTATGTGATTGCATACTCCTCCTAGAAGCATTATCAGACCTGTTTGTGACTGAAGCCTCTGGTGTGCTCTCTTGTCCAGTGTGCTCCGGCCGTCTCTCAGACGGAGGCTCTGGATGCGGAGGTGTCTCTGCTGCAGGAGCGTTTCTCCAGTCTCGCCAGTCAGCGGCAGCAGCTCCAGCAGAACCTGAGCGCTCTCTCTCAGGCCGTGGAGAGCATGGAGCAGCAGGCCTCCAGCGAGGTGACCTCCAGGCTGGCCTCCATCCGTACGGACGTGCGGCGCATGGCTGGGCTGGAGGGCGAGGTGGAGCTGCTGCTCAACCAAACTCAATCTCTGAAGGAGAAGGTGGAGCAGACGGAGAAGCTGATGGTCAGGCGCATCGGTGATCTGCTGGCTGGCAGCATCGACCGCGTCTCGGCTCTGAGGAGCTCGGCTGAGAAGAGCAGCCAGCGGCTGGATCAGATCAGCGGGCTCGTTCACCAGCTCTCTGCGGCACACCGTGAGCTGTCCAAGCGAATCCTGGCACTGGAGAGCGGGCAGGCCAAGCTGCTGAAGACCGCCACCTTCGCCAGCGACCTCAAGCCCAAGGTCTTCTCCATCAGACAGGACTTCGCCATCATCGAGCCCAAACTGGACGACCTGACGCTGAGGATCGGCCTGCTGGCTGAAGACCTGATGAGCCGAGAGGAGCGTTCAGACGAGACGACACACGACCAGCGGAAGCCCTGAAAGAGGAGGTGTGGACTCCAGACACATGAAGTACAATCCAGTCGTGCTTTGAACTGTAAACTACTTCTGGAACACACAGAACCTGATTTTACCAAGTGTGACATGTTCCTGGATCCACATCTTTGTTGACCCTGGAACAACATTGTGATTAACAATCAGATTTGAAGTTTTTGTGAAGTTTATGCTTACAATCAGTGTTTGGTGCTTGTACATCAGTGTCATTCATCTATCATTTCCTCTGATTTTAGGGATTACTCATGGTTAAGGTTAGGTGTAGGGATATGGTCAAGACTAAAAATGTTGTTCCAGGGTCAACCAAATATGTTGACCTAGGGACACCTCTAACTCTGCAAAATCAGGACATGCACACTGATATTAGTCACAGAGCAGCTGTTCAAGAGCTCCTGCGTGAAACCTGACGACTACCGAAACACTGAAATGAGCATCACCATGATATTGACTGCCAGACTCATTTATGGTGGTGTTGACGTTGTTCTGCATGCAAGGTACATCAAAGAATAACCATCTACAAAGCATGGTACACTACCAGTCACAGTTTGATGCTAAAAATTTAGTTTTAAAACACATTCTTATAGAGAACAGTTATTTTAAATAGTAAAAATATTCCAAAATTGTACTGTTTTTTTTTTGCTGTCCCGAACACCTGTGTACTCACATAGTAACTAGATATGTATGTAGTATGTAACCACAGTGTAAGTACACATTGGTACATAGTATCTACAGCTGTAATATTACTGTAACTACACACATGTAACAACTCAGAATGGTATGTGTAAGTACAAATGTGTACTTCACTAAGTACTCATGTAACAGGAATTATATAAATTTTGTAACGACAGTATGTATAAGAGTAATTAGAACAATTTGATCCAGGGGGTGGAGATGGGTAGGTTTAGGGGTGGAAATGGGATCAAGGGGGTGGAGATGGGTAGGTTTAGGAGTGGAAATGGGATCCAGGTGGTGGAAACGGGTAGGTTTAGGGGTGGAAATGGGATCCAGGGGGTGGAGACGGGTAGGTTTAGGGGTGGAAATGGGATCAAGGGGGTGGATATGGGTAGGTTTAGGGGTGGAAATAGGATCCAGGGGGTGGAAATGGGATCCAGGTGGTGGAGACGGGTAGGTTTAGGGGTGGAAATGGGATCCAGGGGGTGGAGACGGGTAGGTTTAGGGGTGGAAATGGGATCCAGGGGTGGAGACGGGTAGGTTTAGGGGTGGAAATGGGATCCAGGGGGTGGAGATGGGTAGGTTTAGGGGTGGAAATGGGATCCAGGTGGTGGAGATGGGTAGGTTTAGGGGTGGAAATGGGATCCAGGGGGTGGAGACGGGTAGGTTAGGTATATGTAAAGTGGGAGGAGTTGGATCTGGAGTTGGTGCACCACTGTAATACCAGTGTACTTGCATGGTAACTCCTCAGGAACTGTCCACTTAATATAAAGTGTAACTTTCTTTACCAAAAAGTGCTGTTAGTCCTGTTACACATTTGTACTTTCTTTACCAAAGTGTTGTTACCAATGATGTCCTGTTACACATTTGTACTTATATACCATTCAGTGGGTTGTTACATATGTGTAGTTACACAAACATTAGAGCTGTAGATACTATGTAACAATGTGTACTTACACTGTCGTTACATACACTGTAAAAAGTAATTAGTTGAGTTTACTTAGAAAACCTGTGGAAACCGATTACCTCAACTTTCTCAAGCAAATTAGTTAATCAATTTTGAGTTGATACAACTTACTACAACTTTGTATATATAACTTGTGTATTTGTAGTGGTAACTAGAAAACTTGAGTATTCGTAACTCAATCTGACGAGTTGAGCCAACTCACAAATTTAAGATAAGTTTAGTACAAACAAAACAGTTATCTTAACAAGTCTGCTTGTTCACATTACTAGAAAAATGTGTGGAAACTGATTACCTTAAATTTCTCAAGTAAGTTGTACTCAAAACTCGAAGTTATTAAAACAAAGACAGACAAAAGATTTTTGGCACAACACTGGAACATTTATTTATTCAATAAAATAATGTTACTCAAGTCATGCCTTTAAATCAACAACACACATACTGCAATTTTGCACATACAGCAATTACGTACAACAATCAATGTCCCTTTCTTTCTTTTTTTTACATTTTTACCTTTTTTCACACAGTGGTGAAATACAGAATTGGACAACAGAGTGAAGAAGTTTAGTAGTTGCATATACACACACACACAATGTTCTAAAATTAACATATTTTCTAAAACCAACCACTTAACACTGTTAAGCAAACTGCAAGTTTTCCAACAGGAAACAAAACATATTATTCAGTTTTTTAGTACTGAACAACTTTCCTATTCATTTTGAAGTTCTTTTAAAGACTTAACATTGAGCAGACTGCTCGTTTTCCAATAGGGAACAAAATAAATATATAATATAATATAATATAATATAAAATATATATATATATATATATATATATATATTCTTCAGTCGTGATTACCATTTTCGTAACTCTGCAAGGGTCAATTATGAACAAACTGAAAAATGGTCCATCATGGCACAACATGTTATAGCAACAGGCCATTTTTCAGGGATTGTATCTTAGGTTTGAAAGACTTGTGCCCGAGTGACAGAATCACCCTTTGAATGAAATCAAACGTGTTCTTCAGTACAGCAGGGTACTCTAAATTCAGAGCATAAATGAGCCCAAAAAGCAGGCAGATTGCCTTGGGAAGGTTTCCCAGATCATCCACTACAACTGTACCTTCCAAAATGATTGCAGTGGATGTGGCATCGAGATGCAGCGAGTAAGGTATGGTTGCAGAGTCCTCAGGGATCACAGACAATATGCCGATTGAAACGCCGGACATCTCTCCTTCGTCATCAGTCCTAAAAACATGAGCAGCATATGACAAGAATGAAGTGAAAATAAGTCACATCATACCTTAAGAGCATATATTCATGTTAAAAATATGCAAATAAATTAATGTATTATGATGTAAAGGACTTTTCATAATGGATACAGCAGCAGATGCAGTGGATGATACTGAAAAAAAACCTGAAATTACAATATTTTGTTTTCCTGCAATATGATATTTTGAATTTCCCACAATATAAAATTTTTACTTGTGCTGCCACAATAAAACAAAATTTATTATTTTTATTTATGGTTATAGTCCATAACTTGGCACTCAAGCAGTTAATAAACAGAACAGCATGTGTCTTGTGGAAGAATGTTGTAGCCGGAGCTACTTCTCTCTGTTTATGTCTATAAGAAGAAAATTAAAAGTAATTACAGTTTTGTTGTTTTGACCTCACAAAAATCTACCAATTTTTACTAAAATAAAGTTCAGAGTGCATTCAAGACAAGTGACCGGTCAGCAATTAAATAAGAACTTATGAACAAATCACAAGCAGTAGCACCAAATAAATACAAAACAACAAAGACATAAATGAAATAAACAGTGGTTTAACTTTTTCAGGTAGTTCTAACAATAGTATTCAGGTACAGAAATTGAATAATCAAATGTAAAATAACGCTGTATAGTCTTCACTACAGAAATTAAATATACATTGCCTGGCCAAAAAACCCCAAAAGAAAACACTTGCTGTCTGGATTTAAATAAGCAAATACCAAAGTGTTTGAATCATTGCTATGATTATTATATAACTGATGCAGTGTGTAGCTTCTCATTTCTTAAAGGGATAGTTCTCGTAGCTTCATAACATTGCGGTTGAACCACTGATGTCACAAACCATTATAACGATGTTCTTACTCCGCTTCTGTGCCTTGATCGTGGTAGGACCCTTACTGTCTAAGCTCTCGGATTTCACCAAAAATATCTTAATTTGTGTTCCGAAGATGAATGAAGGTCTGACAGGTTTGGAATGACATGAGGGGGAGTAATTAATGACATTTTCATTTTGGGGTGAACTATCACTTTAAGAAATGAAAAGCTACACACTTGTTTTGACTTGTTTTGCTTAACATACAACATTCCAGAAACATAATAAATCACAGCAATGATTCAAACACTTAAGTATTTGCACGTTTTTTTTGGCCAGGCAATGTATATTTAATTTCTACAGTTAAGACTATACAGTGTTACTTTACATTTTATTATTCAGTTTCTGTACCTGAATACCATTGTTAGAACTACCCGAAAAACTTAAACCCCTGTTTATTTTATTTGTGTCTTTGTTGTTGTGTATTTATTTGGTGCTACTGCTTGCAATTTGTTTATAAGTTCTTATTTTATTACCAACTGTTCACTTGTCTTGAATAAACGCTGAACTTTATTTTAGTTAAAATTATACATTTTGCGGTGATATCAAAATGGGTCAAAACAGTAATTATTTTAAATTTCCTTCTTTAAAGCTGCAGTCCATAACTTTTTTTTTGTGTTCAAAATGTACTAAATTTATATAATAAGCCAGTACATCATGAATCCATTTTCCAAATCGTGTTTTTGGTTTCTTTGCGCACAAAAAGGATTCTCGTAGCTTTGTTAATTTAAGTTTGAACACATGGAATATTTTAACAATGTCCTTACTACATTTCTGGGTCTGGGAACATTTCAGTTACATTGCTGTCTATGCAGGGTCAGGAAGCTCTCCGATTTCATCCAAAATATGTTAATTTGTGTTCTGATGATAAATGAAAGTCTTACGGGTTTGGAACAACATGAAGGCAAGTAATTAATGACAGATTTTTTTTGGGGGGGGGGGGGGGGGTGAACTATCCCTTTAAACACCCATGTCCATATATTTCAGGATGACAGTGTCAAGATTCATTGGACTCAAACAGTGAAAAAGTGGTTCAGTGAGCATGAGGAATCATTTTCAAGTATGAATTGAATTGATCTTTACACTATTGAAAGCCTTTAGGATATGCTGGGGTTGACTATATGGAGTTGTTTGACTCTCCCATTGTCATTACAAGATCTTGGCCAAAAATGAATGCAACTCTTGATGGAAATAAATGTTTCCTAATATTGTTGAAACAATGTCACAACGAAATCACATTATTATGACAGCTATAGGCGGCCCAATTAAATATTAGAGTCTGCAGGGTTTTTTTGGCCAGGTAGTGTAAAGTCAACTCCAGCACATCCTGAAGACTTTCAGTAGGGTTAAGTTCAGGACTCTGTCATGGCCAATCTCTCATAAATTGAGCCTGATGAATCTCATCATTGTCATCCTGGAATATGGACATGAGTACTTCTTACATGGTAGTTTGAGAAATAAAAAGCTACACACCGCATCAGTTGGGGATAAAATTATCATTGCCAAACATACAACATGCAAGAAACATCAATCACTGCAATAATGATTAAATTCTAAAATATTAAGTATTTGCTTATTAGTGACTTTATTTGACCAGGCAGTGTAGATTAGTTCTTGTTGAAGGGATAGTTCACCCAAAAATGAAAATTCTGTCATTAATTACTCACCCTCATGTCGTTCCCAACCAGTAAGACCTTCGTTCATCTTCAGAACACAAATTAAGATATTTTTGATGAAATACCTTCTCTCTTTTCTGTGTTTTTCCTTTATTCTTCCAACCTTTGTCTAAACTCCTAAATGTATTACCTCTTTTCTATTGTCTTTCTTATGATCTTACTCTCTTATCTAATTTATCTTTTTTCTCTTTCATTTTTCTATATATATTTTTTTTATTATTAATTTAGTTAATTTACTTTTTCTGTATCCTCATTACGTTTCCTATCGGGTCACAAAATTGGTTTAAGAAGTGTTTGCAACACATTAAATAGCCAGAATATCACAGACAAAGCTACTTACAAAACATGTCTTGTAAAAATCGGTCGGGTCTTCTCCAAGGAGGAGTGGAAGGCCATGAAGAATGGCTGTTTGCCTCCCAACGATGTCAGATTTATGTTAAGTTATGTAACATTGTAAAAAGTAAGAGTTAATAGCACTCATAGCACCAACACAACACAGAGCAAAAAACAACCGCAAAAGCAATAGTTTTTTTACCAGAAAAAAAATAATAATAATTAGGGTGTGTCTATGTAGCTTACCTCATTTTCAATCTGTTGCAGAATCTTCTTAAACTTACATCCAATGTCTCCCCCTTTGGCCTTGAAGATATCAATGAACCGTTGAGTGAATCTGTCCAGTTCTTGAAAGAATTTGGTTTGCAGGTTTTTGCCAGATATGCGATTGAACTCTGCTAAAATCTTAAAAAAAAGACTAACATTAATCAAGTCACTGAAACATGCAAGTATGAATTAAACATCAACCTGAAAAGTGGTAAATGAAGTTGCATTTCAATTTGTATAGAAAATGTTTGACAAAATAATATGAACCCAGTACAAGAACTAGTGTTGTCAAAAGTAATCAAATCATCAAA
Organism: Schizothorax lantsangensis; assembly: GCA_027422415.1. NCBI lineage: Eukaryota > Metazoa > Chordata > Actinopteri > Cypriniformes > Cyprinidae > Schizothorax > Schizothorax lantsangensis. The sequence continues at coordinate 46,021 of JAPDDO010000310.1, read as the reverse complement.
AGTGATCATTGCATCAGTCAGCGGATCCCTAATATATCCGCTCATAGACCGATCCGCTGATAGACACGGCTTTCAAACAGCCCCGTGTGTATCTGTGTAAGCACTCGGTGAAGAGCGTGAAGCAATGATCATTGTAGCCAATCACAGACATATCTGTTGAGCACGTCATCACAATGGCCAATCGGAGGTGTTTGAGAATCCGCACACCAGCCCTCAAACTGCTAGCGGGAAATGCTGGTATAGTCACATTTTTAAAATTTCAGTATTAAAAATACTGAGGCTGATCAACTTTGTCTGAGAATTTGTAAGGAAAATGCTTGATAGCTTGATTCAGGGATTCAAGAGAGATCAACTTCCTCAAGACCAAATCATTAATGCACAAGGACATTTCAGTAGGGATGACACCCTCCATAAGGTTGTGCATTATGTCAGGTGGGAAACCACCAACTGTGTGAAAACGTTCCAACCTTTCACTTAAAACACAGCCCCCTTTCACACCATACTGCTTTACCAAACTCTCATCATTTAACACTTCTGCTACTTGCCTGTCATGCTGCTGTTTGGTTCTCAGTTCAAATGCTCCCGACTGGATCTCCTTGTCCTGGATTTCTCTCCTTTTGGCAAAGCAGAACCGACATGGATGCTCAACAGTGAAACTCTCCTGTAACCCTGCCAAAGAATGAGCACCTAGATTATCAGATGACACAAAAAGTACAGTTCCTTTCACACAGTCTCCTAACTGTTCAATGTATACACCATGCTGTTCAAGAGTTTCAAGGTCTTGAACAAATGGGCGCAAGACGTCTGTGTAACCATGCTGTTTTTCTGTACTAGCTCTGCATAAAATTGCTAGCTGAATTGACTGAAGTGATGAAAGGTCTTTTGAGGGAAGATTGGCTAGAACCCAGTAGAGACTAAACATTGTGTTTTTTTCTTGAAGTGCCAAGGGGATTGGCAAGCTCAAATTCATCAACAAAGACCGAGGACAATCCTGAAGGTCTCGGTGTTAAGAAAGTAATTTTCTTGATAGTGACTGCCATCTCTGTAAATGTTGTATTCATTAACTGAGCGATCATTACAAAGGATTTTTTTTTAGAATATCAGCCCTGTTTAGAATTTTCTGCAACATTTGCAGAACTGGTACATAAGAGACTGTGAATCAAGATTGTATTCAATTGGCATGACAATTGAAAATTAATTCTGAAAATATGATGATCTTCTGCTTATTGTGGAAAGAGGTTCACCATCTTTGGTCATTCTTGAGACTGGGTTACTGTCATTTACTTCTGTGCAGGGCTCCTCAAAACTGCAAAGTAGGCAGTGAAATATAAAAGGAGTATTCTCACGTGCACTGGCCTGGCTACCATGTACCTGATGTGAATGATTTTTCGTTAAGTGCACTCTAAATGAATTAAATGAGCATAGACAATCGGTATAGAGACATGGAAAATTAGTTCCATCTGAATGGGGCTTTGAAGATTATGAAGACAAATTATTTTATGTAGATTAATTACAAAGATGAACTTTTCACCACAAGACTAGCAATGGGCACTAAGAAATAGCTAAAATAACCCAGGATGCAAATTCGACCAATAGGGCTGAACATTACAAGGATAACAAACTACAAATGTAAAGTTTATAAATATGTGCTTTCTTAGAAAATGATGTCTGACTTTAACGGGAACACAATCTGTCAATAGGTTCTCTAAATTTTGAGGTCTACACAATTTTATAACACTTAAATACAACAGTGTTATTGTCATTGTTGTCACGGTGCACACAGCAGGGAGGAACAAGGACACGCAGACGAGGACGTAAACTCAAATAATAGTTTTTAATAAAGACATCAGGGCAAGGCAGGACAGACTCACAGAAACACCGGGGAGTAACGAGTAGACCAGACGACATGAAACTGAACAGGCAGGAATTAAAATACACAGGTTAATACACAAACACAGCTGGACATGAATTAACTAATAATCACATTAAACAAGGAGAGGAAACAAACCAAATATGGACACAAGGGGCGGGAATGGATCCACGGGGCTTGAGTTAGAGGTCTGCATTCCCACGGCTGAACCGCGGGACCCGACCAGATTTCTTGCGACGCAGGATTAAATTCCCTAATAAAATGCGGCAGCGGTCGGTAACTCTGGTGCAATTTAAACGGGAGCGGGCGGTCTAACAATATCCCGTTCCCAACGTCCTTTCAGAACAGCATATGTGCGCTTTATTCAAGCACCGGTACAGCCTGCACTCGACTGTTATGCACGCGCTGCATGCATGAACCAGTGCTTCGTTTTATTTGGAGTCTGTGCTCAGCATGCACATAATGATGCTCAGAGCAGGCTGTACCAGTGGTGAATATACTGCCCGCAGACAGAACAGGCAGGTTGTCCATGAGTGACAGAGCAGAATAAAGATGGAGCAAAGTGTGGATGCGCTGTCCTTGAAGAACGTTCAACTAGGTTTTGTTTATATTTTGCTTAGCCTATCATTTTAAATGAGAGATGTCAAATTTATTTTAGGGATGTTCATTTCGGTTATTTTTCCTAACCGACGCTCATTAACCGATTATTAACCGTTAACCGTTAACTAATTAGAACAGAATTAAATTGGAAAGAATAAGTGTCTGTGACCCGTTAAAAATACTAACATTTGTTTTCCGGGGATTAATTTTACATGAGCAAAAAGCAGCAAACAACAGAACATGAGGATTCACATGATCATATACAGTACTATCACATCACGCACCTGCAGTGCTTCTGCTAGTGAAGAAAAACATAATAAAGCTTGGCTCTAATGTGTGTGTGTGTGCATGTATGTATGTATGTGTAATATATATATATATATATATATATATATATATATATATATATATATATATATATATATACACTATTATAACGAATAAATAGGCCTATACAAGTAGCCTATGCAGAGTTTCGGTTCATTTTTGTGATGCGCGAAAGGAAACCAGACGGCAGAAAGCGGCATGCTATTTTTTTAGGCTTATTTTACAAAAGCGCAAAGATTAGTTTTTATTGTGAATGTACACAAATAAAAGCAAACCTTTTACAATTCCGATTATCTTCATGACTAAAAGGAGTATTTGCTTCCACGGTTAGAAGGGAAAAAACAGTTAAGCATTCTACCTTGACAATGCAGCCTGTTCATTATCATTATAAAAAACAATCAGTCAAACATATGGGAAAAAAACACACTGCTCAGTTTAAATATGTAGTAAAATCTGTGCCGTTAAGCGTTATCACCGTTCCGCCATGAAGTTATGCAAAGCATTTTGTTTTAAGTGGATATTGGAACCAGTTACTTTCAAAAAGTAATTAATTACAGTTACTAATTACTTCATCAATATTGTATTTAAATTACTTTACTAATTACTCTTGTCTGAAAAGTAACTTAGTTACTCAATAAGTAACTTAATTATTCAAATTGCTAATTAGGCTACATCTTAAAATCCCTATAAACCTTAATAGAAATTAAACTCTGTATTCTTTCAATTTGAGTTGAACATAGAATAGTTTAGCCTTTTAGCTTTAAAACAACTGTAATACGTAAACATTTTTTAATACAATTTTTTTTTACCTTCTTTGGTTAGCAAACAGAACAAAAAAGCTTAAAAGTTAAACAATACATTTCAGTTTGGCAAGATGTTCAGTAAAAGCCCAACTAGTAAAATCCATACAGATTTATGTAAAAATAACATGTTAACTAGGTAAGAATAAATTACAGAAATGATTTGGGTGCGTGTCTATGGGGGAAGGGGGCGGAGTAAACAAAGCAGAGCTGCACCTGACTTTGAAACTTGCAGCGCTCACACACACACACACACACACAAACGAAATCGTATGCCTGATGAAAAAATATATATTTAAAACACGTTCGTATTTTAGAAAATGTAGTTAATATTTGCATCATTAATGATTTATCTTATCCACCTGCGACCCACCCTCAAATAATCAGAATGCATTTTTTTATTACCCGACCCGCGGATTATCCACAGCGCCCGCGGATATAACCTCCATCCGCGCATCACTACTGCGCACTGTGCGCAGATATCAACAGCATCACCGGGTTGCCAAGTTGAGGGAATTTGTATGTGTCGATTGTGTGAGAAGGATGCTTTTCATACAAGATCTGCAACCGGACAACCTTGGAATATATTGACTTGATTATTCATATAATGAATGTCAGACTGGGCCATACAAATTCCGGGAGTTTTACCGTAGCTGAATGTAGCAAACATATAAAATACATCCAGTGGTATTTTTTTTTTATAGCAAGATTAAAAATATGGGAAAATATTTAAACGGGATGACAGCGGGATAGAATGGTAAAGTACGGGAGAATCCCGGGAAAAACGGGAGGGTTTACAGGTATGGATACTGGAAAGACTGTACCTCAGTTTTATACGGATTACATAATCAAATAATATTCCTTTTCGATTTTAATTCGTTAATTTAAACGTATACACTTCAGGCTTTCAGGTACAGGAAAGATTGTACCTCGCTTTAGTTTCATACGGATTACTTAATCAGATAATATTCGTTTTCGATTTTAATTCGTTCATTTTAAAATAGACACTTCAGGCTTTCAGATACAGGAAAGACTGTACCTCGCTTTAGTTTCAAACGGATTACATAATCAGATAATATTCATTTTCGATTTGAATTCGTTCATTTAAAAGTAGAAACGTCTATCTTTCAGATACGGGAAAGACTGGTCTGCTTTACTTTCATAGGGATTACATAATCAGAAATATTAGTTTTCGATTTGAATTTGTTCATTTAAAAGTAAAATTCAAGCTTTTTAGATTCTATTGATTTTAGTCTTATATGTATCTGAGTATTTAAGGTTTCTCTGTGAATCAGGAAAATCTGAAAGTGAACGAGCTGGTGCACGGAGGGTTAAAGCGCTGAATTCAATTTTATCTTTAGACGGTACATTTACATTTCAAATTCAATATTGATTTTAGAACTGTTGAAATTATTTACTGTTTGTAACGCAAGTACTTTATAAGTAACTGTAATTAAATTACCTAAAAATGAACAGTAATCCCTTACTTTACTTTTTCAGTGGATAAGTAATTTAATTACAGTAACGCGTTACTTAGTAACGCGTTACACCCAACACTGATTGGAACATAAAAGGTAAATAATATTTTGCCATTCAAATACATCGCGAATACAGAAACATTTGATTTTGTGTCGAACCAGAGACCAAACATTGGTTTCAGTTTCGTTTTAGCCTAAATTAATTCGTTTTGGTTTGTTGTTATTTTTAATTCCTGTTCTTTTCTAACTAGCCTACTGTTAATTGAAAGGATTTGTTGTGGAGTGAGAGGAACTAAAATAGCCTAGCTATGTTTACAGTGTTTATTATAATGTTTGTAATTCGTGTCGCCTATTTATGAATGAAATAATAAAATGCAACTTATAGGTGACTTATGTTCTTTTTTTCTCTCTCTCTCTCTAAAAAAACTTTTTTTTTTTTTTTTTGCGTAGCTTATTTTAACCATGCAGCAAACCTTTTAAAATATTTTGATAAATTACTGAAAAAAAAAACTAATAAATAAGTGACTTTAAACCGTTTAACTGATTGTATTAATCGGTCAAACTTTTAAACTACTGTGTTTACAGCAAGATGTTAAACGAATTTAGTATTTTGACGAGACAAATAAAATTATAATAGGCCATTTTTGTACAACCTAAAAAAAAAATCCTCTGCGACACTTGTTCCTATTGTGTTGTAAGGTTTAAACAAATTGTATACTGAGTATCCTGACAAGACTACACTTTTATTTGTTAGCCTATCTCTCTTTCTTTCAGTAGAGGGAATTTAAATGTGTGATTCTGGAAACGAGATCTAAATTTAGCGGGTCGGTTCGGTCGGTTCGGGAAGAAAATTATTCAAAGCGGACAGCGGGTGAACAAAGACTGACTATATCGCGGGATCGGGTGGGTGCGGCATATAACCTCGCGGGAGCGGGACTTAAAAAACAGTCCCGCGCAGACCTCTAGCTTGAGTCAGCGGCGTGCAGGCAGGCTCGAGTCAGCGGCGGCGTGATCTCCCGCGAACGACGGGCTCGGTGAGCCGCGGACGGCGGCGTCATCTCCCGCGAACGGCGGCGGGCTCGGTGAGCCGCAGACGACGGCTTGAACTCCCGCGAACGGCAGGCTTGGGGGAGCGGCAACCCAGGAATTAGACAACCAGCCGACGGGCTTGGGATAGCCACAGCCGGCGGCGGATATCTCCCGCGATCGGCGGACATGAGGGCTCGCGGCCAGCGGACTCGTGGCGATCCGAGCTCCCACGCCGACTTGACGCGGGCTAGGGCAGAAGGACAAGTGGCGACTTCCTTGCCGCGGGACAAACAAAAACAGGAACAAACAAAAGATTTTCAAAAACGGAACACAAAACGAGGTGAAGGGGCGCCGCTTACTTTATAGGTCTGGGCCCGTATTTATCAAGCTTCTCAAAGTGCCATTTTAGTCTTAAGTGCTGAGAATTCATGAAATTTACTCCTACTTTCAAACTTAAGTATAAAAGCAAGTTATCAAATTTCTTAAAGCTAAGAATCACTCTTACTCTCCCAGTTATTTAAGACAGCTGGTCAGCCGCGCCATGTCAAGTTTCTGAAGCCGCTCTCCGCGCTGCATCACTAAAGATAGGCACCTAGTCTATTTTTAACAGACAATAATAATAATAATAATCGTCTCGCTGTCGTCAAAGGCATCAGCAACAGGCGATATCTTTGACCATCGTCGATACACTTTATTATCGTCTATCTGCACCCTACATTAAGTTGTGATGACGCTTTGTTTCCTTGCCATAATGTATTCTCTTGAAAATTATTTATTGTCAAATGTGTGTTGAATGTAAACTCATATTAGGAATTTAACCAGTCAATGTGAATTTATCTGAGAATATGCTTAATTAAGGAAATCTATTCAGTGATTGGTCCATGCATATGTCGTCATCCAAAATCCCGTTTGTGGCAGAGCAAAGTGTCGTGAATCATCTCTAAGACTGACACTTAAGATTTAGTCCTACACTTCGCTTAAAGTACGACTGAGATGATTGATAACTAACTTTTAATCCCAGCTTTGAGCCAAGAATTTTTTTCCACTTAAGTCAATTCTTAGCAGTGTTCTTGAGAGTAATTCTTAGAGGCTTGATAAATACGGGCCCTGGTCTTCTGTCACGGTGCACACACGAGGATCAATGAGGAACACGGAGACGAGGAGGTAAACTCAAAGTAACAGTCTTTAATGGAGACATCAAGGCAGGGCAAGACCAGGCAAGGCTGACATGGACAGAAACACCGGGGAGTAACGAGTAGACCAGACGACACGAAACTGAACAGGCAGGAACTAAAATACACAGGCTAATACACAAACACAGCTGGACATGAATTAAATAATAATCACATTAAACAAGGACAGGAAACAAACCAAATATGGACACAAGAGGCGGGAACAAGACACACACCACAGAGGACTGACAATTGTATTATCATTGTGATACTATAATAGTTTTTAGTTGAAGTTTTAGTAATTTTGTTGTCTTTTTAATGTATATTTATATTTTCTTTAACATTTTTTTAAATAATGAAATCATTCTATATTTTTAGTTCAGTAGAAATAACTCATACTTCACAGCCTTCTGATCACACTGCTGTTCATTTTTAAATCAAGATACATTTACTGGAGGAGAAAAATGACTGAAGATAAGTCTTGATTCCTGAGAAATGTATCAAAATGAAGAGCGTTTATGTTTAAAACAATAACAAATATCTGCTAATGGGCTCAAAAATAATTCAAAGGGAAAATACATTTTCTAAGCCTATTGACATTTTTTTGTTTTAAGCATTAACCTTTTTTAATTTGAATGTTTCTCAGCAACCATGACTTATCATCAGAGGAGGACAAAGTACACAACTCCATTACTTGAGTGAAAGTACAGATACTGCTGGTCAAATATTACTCCATTACAAGTGAAAGTTGTAAAGACAGATTTTTTCTAAAGTAAAAGTACAGAAGTACTTGCTTTTAAAAGTACTTAAGTACCAATTTTATTATTGTTGTATGTAATACTTGCAATACCTCTGAAGCAACTTACAATACATTACACCTACTGTATACACTGACTAGCTTGTACTATCTTTGGAATAAAGAGCTTTTAGAAGGTTAAAAACCTATGGGGAAAAAAATAAAAACAAACAAATAAAATGTAACACCCTTACCCACCCCCACAAAAGCAGGAAGGTAGTGATCTCACACAGCTCCGACAGTGTGTGCACACATCTATGTGTAGCCATTCATCCACATTTACACAGAGTGGAGAGTGAAATTGCTGTAAATCAACAGCAGTTCAGAGTATGAAAAGACAATGCAGAAAAGCTGAGCGGATGTGGCGTAAGACAAAACTTGAAATTCACTATAGCATCTATAAAGACAGCCTTCATGCTTTCAATGTGGAACTAGCCACAGCTAGACAGACCTTCTTCTCAAACCTTATAAACAGTAACTTAAACAACACTCGTACTCTTTTTGCTACTGTTGAGAGACTGACAAACCCCCCAAGTCAGATTCCCAGTGAAATGCTCTCCGACAGCAAATGCAATGAGTTTGCTACCTTCTTTTCAGAGAAGATCAGTAATATCAGGAAGGAGATTGGCACATCTTCCTGTAATACAGAGGTCACACAGATTCGACTGCAATCTCAAAAAGAAGTGACTATGTCTGTTTTTGAAATAATTGATAGCAAAATTTTGGAAGAAATAGTACAGCATCTTAAATCGTCAACCTGCTATCTTGACACACTTCCCACATCTTTTTTCAAAAGTGTGCTTAACTGTTTAGAAGCAGATCTCTTAGAAGTGGTGAACACCTCACTTCTTTCTGGGACTTTTCCAAACTCCCTGAAAACTGCAGTTGTTAAGCCCCTTCTGAAAAAGTGCAATCTTGATAACACCATGTTGAGCAACTATAGACCAATATCAAATCTTCCTTTCATAGGTAAGATTATTGAAAAGATAGTTTTTAATCAGCTGAACAACTACTTAAACTCAAATGGATACCTGGATAATTTTCAATCTGGTTTCCGTGTGCATCACAGCACAGAGACAGCACTCATTAAGATAATAAATGATATTCACTTTAATTCTGATTCTGGCAAAATATCAGTGCTGGTACTACTAGATCTTAGTGCTGCGTTTGACACTGTCGATCATAACATACTTCTAGAGAGACTAGAAAACTGGGTCGGGCTTTCTGAGATGGCACTCAAATGGTTCAGGTCATACTTAGAAGGGAGAGGTTATTATGTGAGTATAGGAGAGCATAAGTCTAAGTGGACGTCCATGACATGCGGAGTCCCACAAGGCTCAATTCTTGCACCACTCTTGTTTAGCCTGTATATGCTCCCACTAAGTCAGATAATGAGGAAGAACCAAATTGCACAGATATGCTGATGATGCACAGATCTACCTAGCCTTATCTCCAAATGACTATAGCCCCATTGACTCCCTCTGCCAATGCATTGATGAAATTAACAGTTGGATGTGCCAAAACTTTCTTCAGTTAAACAAGGAAAAAAAATGAAGTTATTGCATTTGGAAACAAAGATGAAGTTTTCCAGGTGAATGCATACCTTGACTCTAGGGGTCAAACAACTAAAAATCAAGTCAGAAATCTTGGGGTGATTCTGGAGACAGACCTTAGTGTTAGTAGTCATGTCAAAGCAGTAACTAAATCAGCATACTATCATCTCAAAAACATTGCAAGAATTAGATGTTTTGTTTCCAGTCACGACTTGGAGAAACTTGTTCATGCCTTTTATCATCAGCAGGGTGGATTATTGTAATGGTCTCCTCACCGGCCTTCCAAAGAAGAGCATTAGACAGCTGCAGCTCATCCAGAACGCTGCTGCCAGGATTCTGACTAGAACCAGAAAATCTGAGCATATCACACCAGTCCTCAGATCCTTACACTGGCTTCCAGTTACATTTAGGATTGATTTTAAAGTACTTTTACTCGTTTATAAGTCACTCAATGGCCTAGGACCTAAATACATTGCAGATATGCTCACTGAATATAAACCTAACAGACCACTCAGATCAATAGGATCGAGTCAATTAGAAATACCAAGGGTTCACACAAAACAAGGGGAGTCCGCTTTTAGCTATTATGCCACCCGCAGTTGGAACCAGCTGCCAGAAGAGATCAGATGTGCTAAAACATTAGCCACATTTAAATCCAGACTGAAAACTCATCTGTTTAGCTGTGCATTTGTTGAATGAACACTGTGCTACGTCTGAACTGACTGCACTGTATTTTATGTATAATCATTTTCTATTTAACTATTTTAAATTTCATTTTAAATCAATTTCTATATCATTTTAAAATTCCTTGTTTTTATTATTTTTAATTCCTTGTTTTTATTGCTGTGAATGACTATTTCACTTTCTTTTATGTAAAGCACTTTGAATTACCACTGTGTATGAAATGTGCTATATAAATAAACATGCCTTGCCTAAATACAGAGTGATAAGGAAGAAAAAAAATTAAACCTGCTTTAAAACCCAGCAACACAACTATAGCTGTACAACTTTACAACAGCAACACTGCTTTAACAAAAAAGCAAAACAGCAAGACTAATATTTTCACTTACACAATTTACACAACAATGTAGTGCAGGATTGGGCACCCCTGCACTACACTGTTGCACAAATACATCATTAATATAACAATACAACACATACCCACATTATATATACTATGTATATGCCTGCCATAAGTCAATTTCCTGGTGTTATGTATATTATGTTTACATATTTTATTGTCGATGCTAATGTCAGTACTGTCTGTGTACATATGCATACCTATTTATCTGCTTATATATACATATCTGTACATATGTGTACACTGTATATATGTATATTGTATACCATTGATAATTGTAAATTGTATTGTTCTTATATGTGCAATGTCTGGAACACGCACCTAAGCTTTTCACACGTCATTTACTTGTAAATGCTGTAGTGACAATAAAAGTGAGTTGAGTTGAATTGAGTTTTATATTGTCACTTAAATGTAACTTGATTCAAAGATGTTTAGATATTTTTTTTTATCGGAAAATACCGAAATATTGAGGAAAACATTTTTGCAGCGAATGCCACAACTTTATGAATTTTAGACTTTCTGCTTTGATTTAAGACAATTTTAAGGCCTCAATTTGTGGAAGGGCAAATTAAGACTTTAAGCCACCTAGAAGCCCCGAAACTATTCCTTTAATATTTTCATAACTCAGTTTCTTGTTTGTCATCTACTACTGCAAATTGGTCATTTTGGTCGACTGGGTGCCGCCTGCTGTTCTGAGTTTGATTATTCCATGCCTCCTGGAAAAATACAAGATGCCTTTGAAGCTGTGGCAAATAGAGCAAAAAGATGCACCTCATTGTCAGGATTTAATGTGCCATCTGCCTCCAGATCAAGGAAGAGACAGGAAAACAGGTCCAAGACATGCTGAACAACATCCCTCCACAGACTTTCGATCCTGCAATTATAACATCAGTAGCTGCGTTTACATGGACCCTATAATCCGATCGTAATAAGACTAGAAGCACAATCGGAATAAAAAAGTCACATGTAAACAGGTCAATCGGATTGAATTGGCCAGATCTGATTAAAATTTCAATCGGATCGTAAGGGGTGGTTTATTCATTTTGTAATCCGAATGAGAGGACATGTAAACACTTGATCTGATTGAAACACGAAACTGGAAAGTACTGCGCATGTGCAGTGACGTAAAAATAGCGTAATGACGTATAACACACAGAACGAGCTGTTCTTCCTGGTGAATAAAAGTGTTATAAATGAGTGTCCAGTCATTCTAAAAAGCGGGAAACTGAATATTCATGCAGTGTGCACATGTCAAAAGATTAAATCCAATCAGAAGCTTGTGACATATAAACGATCACATCAACCCGATCACTTTATTTGGCGTTCATGTAAACACTACGTTCGGATTTGACAATCAGAATGAATTCATTCGGATGGAAGAAAAAAGTGTCCATGTAAACGTAGCTAGTGGTTCTCAATTCCAGTCCTGCTGACCCCCAGCTCTGCATATTTTGCATGTCTCTCTTAAACACCTGATTCAGATAACCAGCTCGTTAGAAGAGAGTGCCATGCATGAACTGTGTTCTGATTGACATGGTCCCTACACAGTGGGTGCTTCTCATTTCTTATTAGTGCATCCTCGCTACCTTTCCTCGTGTCTTAGCTCTACCCCCTTAGGATATGAGAGAAGGATGCAAGGAAAGATGCCCAGTTGAAATATATGACATGTATGGTTTATTTAAACTGCAAAGGTAAAATATAAATTATTACGACAGATGTGAAGGGGGAGGAGAATGTATACGTGCATCACATTTAGTCGATAAAACACTTCCGCAAAGGATACACTTGTGTATCCTTGCTCATGACTCCTCAGGAAGCCTCCTCGATCCTCACCTCCTCGCGGTGCAATTAGAGAATTGAGATGTCCTACAAGATGGCTGAGCTCGAACGGTTTCCGGGTCATAGGATGGAGGACGGAGGAGCGAGAAAACAAGAAGGGATATTGAGAAGCACACAGAGTTCATTGCTCCCTACTTCTTGAGAATGGGAAATCTGTTGCAGTTTACGTCATTTCAGAACATTCATTCATGGATTTGTGCTTGCAGCATCTCCACACACAGAGAAGTGTGACATAATATACCTCTGTAAATAAATACAATTTAAATTAACGTCTCACACCCTTTAATGCCCCTCAGGGCTTGACATTAAATTTTTTGCTCACCAGTCACTGTGGCTAGTGGTTTTCCAAAATTACTAGCCACTCTGCATTTTCACTGGCCTCAATTTAATTGTTGGGAAATTACATTAGATATGACTAAAGATACTGGATACAAAAATTTATTTAAATTGATTTCCAGGTCATGTTTTGCCTATTTAAAGGCCATTTTCCCCTAAACGTGTTAAATGCATGCATCATCTTTCATATCAAATTCTTACATTTTATGAATAATTTCACTTAATATAATAGTCAAGTCACCTTTATTTATATAGCGCTTTTAATGCAAAAATGCAAAGATAAGCTACTTTGAAATATGAAAGTAAACCACCAATAGGTGGCAGCAATTGACTGTCTTAATGAGTGAGTCATTGAGGTGAGTCAAATGATTTGTTCAGACGGCTGATTCATTCAAGAATGAAGCAAGTGCCCGTCTTTATAATTGGACCACTGAATCATTGACTCGCATGATTAATTCAAAAACGCAGAATCATTCAGTAACGAAACACTGCTGTGCTGTGATTTGTTTTGAGATATTTTAATTAACCAAATCGAGCAAAAACATTAAACATTGACAATATTGTACGAAAATGTATATTAACTACTTGTTTGAACTCTTGTATAAAATTAATGTCAAATTTGCAGTCTTGGTCGTGTCATGTTGAAACCGACTCAAAACAATGTAGTATACTTGCCAGACCAGTATGTGGCACTGTAATTCTGCAACAGAGATACACTAAAAATGGAGAAGACGACTTGGAGCATGAGCATAAACCTTGCGCGCTGTATACAAACCCAACCCACAACAAAGAAGAGCATGGAACAATACACTTATTACACTATTTATTAATCTATGTTAATGTTAGTTAATAAAGTATAAAATATATGGATTGGCTGTACACACGAAAACACAAGACTGTCGTTTTCATATTTATCCACTCTGGGACCCCGTTTCAAAAAGTAGCGGTTTCAGGCTCCCAAAACGCTGGATCCGTCTGGACGAAATGCCAATACAATACAAAATTTATATGTATACAGCTAAACACGTCTCCACATGGATGGGCCCTTAGTAATCCTGAAGACCTTGATTAGCTTGTTCAGGTGTGTTTGATTAGGGTTGGAGCTAAACTCTGCAGGACAGCGGCACTCAAGGACCGACATAGCCTATCCCTGATATATGCTCCCTTCGAAGTGGAATCATGGTGGAATATCCTGTGAAGTCCACTTCTCAGGGAACTTACGGTCAAATAGAACAATAAATAGATACATACAAAATGTGCAGAGCGGAGGGTCGCGAGGACTGGAATTGAGAGCACACAACAGACCTGTTGTATTGTGGTAATCTGATATTGGCACTCCTGCATTTCTTAATTCAGCGTTTCTTCCAAAACATGCTGAAATTATAGCATCTTTTCAATCCACAAATGCATTTCTTTATTGCGGGAAAGAAAACCCACACATAGTCTTACAGAGATTTAATAAATCACTTTGGCATTTGACTTTTTGAGTAATGATAAAAAGAAAGAACCTTTGGTTATGGACACTGCACTCTGTGATGTGGGAGTGTTGTTTTGGACATCCCTCGATTGGACACCATGAAGTGGGCCGCATCAACATTCTCTCGGCCATTATCAGATTGCATTCTGGAGGGTAATCCAAAGCGATTCACAGCTTCTATGAAACTGTGCAGCACAACAGAAGCACTGTTTTTTGTAGCAGGTTTTATGTATGCCAATATGGACCACAATTCTCCACCTGTGCAAAGATTTTTTAAAATGTAAGTCTTTTCTGTTGCTGGAACAGTGAATTTATAATCGATTAACAAAATGTCAGAACACTTTAAAACTATGCACATTGAAATTTTATGTAGGTGGTGGAGTAAAAATCACAAACTAACCCCTGTAAATTAAAAAATCACTTAGTCTGCATATTGGTTATTAGGATTAGCATCAACACCATGCCAGCTTCCATGGCTGAAAAGTACATAACTTTAGATTAATCAAATTATCATGCGTGTTCTATGGTTTACAAAACAACAGTATATAAGCCATTAGTCTCAACATGAAGGTAAGTAAATAATGGCAGAATTTTCATTTTTGCCTAAACTATTTTTCACTTTAAAGAGAAAACTCGATTCATTACAAGCCACAAAGGCATGAACTAGTTCCAAATTTATTTAGAAAGAATAACTACAAGTAAGCAAGTCTTAGGATTGATTTCACTAAGGGCCCTATCATACACCCAGCGCAATGCGATGCCAGGCGTGACAAGTTTTTTTTTGCTAGTTTCAGCCCGACGCAGTTATCATTTTCATATCCAGCGCCACGTTGTTTAAATAGCAAATGCACTTGCACCCATCTATTCACCCATGGGCGCATGCTGGTCTGAAAATGAGGTGTGTTCAGGCGCATTGTTGGTGCGTTGCTATTTTGAGGCAACTGAAAACGATTGCGCCATTAACCAACTAAAACCTGGCACATTCGTATTATGCAACACAGGTGCAAAACTGTTGTTCAGGAATCTGCAGAATTTTTATAATCAAATTTAAAACTTTTTAAGACCTGCACAAATAAACGTAATACCATATGAGTGTGGTAGGGCAATGTCTTTGGTAACATATAAAACTAAAATGACTGTAAAAAGCATGATTTACAGTTCAGATACAGATTTTCACAAAAACAAAAAGTTTCATAAAAGGATAAATTTCACATTTTAACCTTTCAACAATTTTTAAGAAAAAGGATGAGTCATATCTTAGTGTCCTAATTGTTTAGATTTTTATGATGCATTAGCTTCTTGTTGATCTACTGGTTCACATTTACAACTCTGTGGGCTGGTTTCACAGACAGGGCTTAGACTAAGCCAGGATTAGGCCATAGTTCAATTAGGACATTTAAGTAATATTTATAAACGTACCTTAGAAAAAATATTACTGGTGTCCATCTTGAGACAAAGCAAAGGCACTGATATATTTTAAGATCAGTCAGTGCAAGCTTCTTTCAGTTGAAACAGCTCAGACTTAAGCCCTAAACACACTGCACGATTTTCGGCTGTCCCAGACCAAAGACTCGCATCGTGAAGCAATCGCGGCAATTTCTGATTGGCCACGATTGTTTCACGATGCCAATCTTTCGTCTGGGACAGCCGAAAATCGTTCAGTGTGTTTAGGGCTTTACATTTTAGTCTGGAACCTGGCTTAAGCTTTGTCTGTGAAACCGGGGGTTAGTGTTTGCTGCGTAAAAATATGGGACGATTTTTGCATTGGTCTGAACAAAAGCAAGAGATGGCTTATTGAACAGGCAAATTAATTCTCTGCTAGCAGGATACATATATCATCCACTACAGCATTCCTGTAGTGGATGATATATTTACACTTTCATTAAAAACAGTTGTAGTTGCTTTGTAAAAAGTTTTTTGTGCAGGTCAGGGCTTTGTTTACGTTGCTTTTGTAATGTTTTGACTAGCTGGTGTCACTAGTGTAGGGTGAATCAAGCACTTCAGTGAATCATTCAGTGAGTCATTTTGCAAAGATCAATCATGGCTGAATACGAAATCGTCCTCTAAACCCTCATTCACTATTCCCTACCTTATTCCACTAAGACAGTTCACTTGGGGGAGTGCATGAAAATGAGTGAGTGAATTCAGACAACCTTTGAGTGTCCATCAATTGTACATTTGTTATTGCAGTGCAATGTGAGATTGAATGAGTGATCTTGATTACGTCCACTATGGTTTCGGACACCACTTCAAATGGATGTCCACTACTTGAGGGTATAGGGAGTGATTTTGCAATAAGCCACTGAATTTTGCATCAACTGATTCAGAGTTTCAAAAAGCTTTGTTTCTCTAATAACTACTCTTTCATAGCACCTCCCTGCAAATGGGTAATAACATATAAATTTTGAGTTGGTCACCTTGGCAATGGCTTTCTTCTGACTCTTTATACCTGCAGTTGCCTCAGTACCTCATGCAGGTTTGCAACCGCAACGCTGTTGATCTCAAGTGTCAATAAGGCTGATGATACACGGGGCAACTTTTTGAGCAATTTTGCCAGGCAACTTTTTTTGAGCAAGGTTGCTTGGGCAATTTTCCATTGAGAATAGGTAACAAATTTCTATCTGGATACTATAAATCGGTCGTGGTGCCCTGTGTCTCACCTGGTTGCCTGTTGACAGCAACATTGCCCAAAGTTGCCCAGCAACATTGCTCAAAAAGTTGCCCCATGTAACATCAGCCTAAGGCAACTTTTTGAGCAATTTTTCCAGGCAACTTTTTTTAGCAGTGTTGCTTGGGCACTTTCCCATTAAGAATTAGGGGTGTAACGGTTCACAAAATTCACGGTTCGGTTCAAAACGACACGGGGGCAGGGGCGGACTTACCCATTAGGCAAAGGTAGGCGACTGCCTTGGGCCCCCAAAAGCCAAGGGCCCCCTAAAAATGCTTTTCATATACGAGATGCGCATTAAGCGCGGACACTTGCGGTTTACAGTGTTTATTACCAAGACAACCGTCTGTGTGTCCGAGTTGAACATGCTTCTTGTGTATCCTGCTTGTAGCAAATATAAATATAATGCATCTGAAGCTGACTGTCGCGCGAGCGCGAGGTCTCTCTCTTTCCCAGAGCGCGCACTCCTCCCTCCCTCCCTCCCTCCCTCCCTCCCTCACTCTCTCTCTCTCTCTCTCTCTCTCTCTCAGTCTGCTCTGTTCAGCAGTGGCTGAAAGGAGCTGCGCTTTCAGTTAAAACACAGATATGTTGCTTCTCTAATTTTACATGCAAGTATAGCCAAAATCACAGCACAGCTATTGTCTTTATCTTATGTGTAGCCTATTTGATTTTATCAGACGACGGCTGGATTATAAATCATGATTTTTGTGCAGATTAACATCTTGGAAGGGATCTGGTTATGTCTTAATGGGTCGCGTTTCAGTCACTATTTCATATTCATCCTGTTGTCTGACAACAGAAACAGAAAAAAATATACCAATGAAAACAGTTTTATTGAGAATTTAGCTGCATCAAAATACAGTATATGACAAAGAGCGGCAAAAATTTTTAATAATAAATAAACAGAATTGCGATTCATATATAAATAGATTTTTACGTGCACACCTAGTGTTCTCTTCCTCTTCTCTAAAGCAGCGCAGCATGGCCTCGTCCCCTTCGTTGGATGTTCCCGGGGGCGGGGTTTATCAGGGTTTGTGACGTCACAAACCCAGGAAGTAACTCGTTGTATATTTCATAGGAGCTCCAAAGAAGACAGAGAAAGCCAGAGTCTTGTGCCCTGCATTTATCAGTATCCTTATGTTCGTTGGGTGAAAAAGAAAAACTCAATAAACAAAGTAAAAAATAATTTGACTGATATACCCCCCCCAGGTTTCTATTGATATCGCGATATATCGATATCGTGAATTCTTATGGCCACAATAACCTTGATATGAAAAAATCTATTATTGTGACAGCCTTAATAATATGTCATTAGGGAATTAATACTTTGACACATTTAACTAATAACAATTTATTGATTACTTAATCTATGAATCATATAGAATGTCCATTTGTTGCTGATGCAGTAATTGTTAATAAATGGTTTAGTTCTTCATGAGTTATACATTAACTCATGATTATCTGTGCATTTATTAAGCCTGAATTAATGCATATTAGTGTCACCGTATTGTAAAGTGTTACCGATATTTTTTATGCTCAAACAGCAACATTACACACTAACTAACATTAAAAAAGTGAAATCGCAATCAACCACCCCTTTAAATCGGTCGTGGGGCCTGTCTCTCACCTGGTTGCCCCGTGTTTCATCAGTCTAAGGGTCATTATTCCCCCATTCTTTCAAGGAGCTGTTCCACTATCGACTTCACAACATTTTCATTAACCCTTCCTAAGGACACATCTTGGGAGAGGGCACGCAAATGCGAAATTACAGCTTGAAAAGCCATAGTGCTCATAGTTGTCACCGAACTCTTCTGTTTCAAAGCTCCACCCACGCTACTTGATTGACATTTGCATTGGATTTATCAATTGCCATTTTCTGGTTTCCATTTGAGCAATCGATTTATAATTTGAGCATTTGATTCATCCTTTGCAATGTCCATTTGAGCATTTGATTTGTGATTTTAGCAATGAATTATAGATTTAATTATGAAAGGTTTATACTGGGTTGATAATGAAAATTAAATATATGTGGGTGGGCAAGCCATGTAATGCCAGAGTAAAGTAATGTCACAATGCCACACAGTGGTGTTTAGATCATCTTTTCTCCTGACAAAATCAATGTAATGGCAATATTTCCATCCACTGAATGTAAGCTTTTCCATATTCCAAGCTTGCCTGATGCACTGGTAACTTCTTGTGCCTGTGAAAGTCGTGAAAATTCTGAAAATAATCTAGTAAATTTTGGATTGTTGGATTTCAAATCAGTAGAGGTTAAGGCAGGGATGTCAAACTCAGTTCCTGGAGGGCTGCAGCCCTGCAGAGTTTAGTTCAAACCCTGCTCCAACACACATACCATGTAGTTTTCAAATAAGCCTAAATGACATGATTAGCTGGATCAGGTGTGTTTAATTAGGGTTGCATCAAGCTGTTTTATGGATGGTAACTGTGATATTATTACTGTAATCTTATTAATAATTAGTTACACTACTAGTTCCTGCAAAAAGTAATATTGATACTGCCCAACACTGTTTGTAAAGAGACACACGCTCACACAATCTTTAGTGATAATCATTCACAGAGCGAAACTCTAAGAATACAGACTGTAGAAACACTGTTTACAGAAGCCAGAGTCTATATTCATACATAGTTTATAGAGCCCATCTGTACAGACAGAGTCTCGCACAGTCTGACAGCATCGCCTCAAAGATAAAGAGATCTGAAGATCTGACTGAGCCAGCAGGAGACAGTAGTGGGATCAAAGATCAGGCTGCTAAGAAAAACACAATAAGTGAAAGTCAACAACTGAGATCCAAAAACAAATGCTGTGATCAGATTTTCTTATATGCTCATATTTACATGTCATTTTAATGAAAGCCATTTTTTTCATTATGATCTATTATATATATAAACTGTTCATGTGGACTCTGCTGTGAATGATGTGCAATAGAGACAGATTCATGTTTTATTTTTTTAATGCAAACAAAAGCAAGGCTGTGAAGGATAGAAATATAGTCTGTTGCACTTATAATAAGAATAATTACCTATATAATTTTACTTTTGCTTAATATTAATACAATATAATATTAATATATTATAAAATGCATACATAATAGTAATAGTAGCAAGACAGCTAATATGAATCTAGTAACATACATTGAAGCACTTAATTTTCATTGGAATTGCACAGTCAAATTATGGCTCTGAGTTCACAATATACTGACTGTGCAGAGAACATTGGATTTTACTGCAGATGTACATAAAATATCCAGTAGGTGGGAATGTACAGTATTCCATTTGTTCACTTTCATCAAATTCTAATCTCCAATATGTTTTTGAACCGTTTTTAATCCTAAAAATATCCCACTGCAAAATAACTGAATAAAAATACTAACAATAACTGTGTATGTGCTACTTTTTTAAATGTTTTGTGAGAGTTTGGTATTTTTGCTCATTTAGGTCTTTCGAAAGATGAATACAGTCCTTCACTAATGCAAAGCTTAAAAAATGAACTACAGAAACTTAAGCACTGAATAGCGAATCATGACGAAGTGTCTTCAAACACATGGTTGTGGAACCAGAGCATAGAAACTTCCATCCCTGTTACCGCTGCGCCTGGCAATATGGCACAGAAAGCCTTGTCGAGTGTTGAAAAGCTTCCCTACAAGGCCATCACGTGTTGCACTATTGGGTGAGAAAGAGCACATTAGAACACCATCACAAACATGCACGAGACATATTAAACTCAATAAAACTGCCACTTCTGAGATGGATTCCATTTTTTTCAGTCTGCCAAGATCAACTTTTTTATAAAGGTTTACTTTTTTGCAAGATGAGTATTATCAATTGTATTTGTTTTGGCACTAACCTACACACGTAGTATCTGACTCCATGAAACCTCTTTGATTCGTCATATGAGACCATGTTCCACTGTGCCCCATGCATCCATTTCCAACCACGTCCTCCACATGGATCAACAAGAACCTGCACATTATTTATAATGTAGAAAAGAATAGGACAGGTGTCATCTCCTTGCCTACAGTCTAATTGTTCTGCATGTATTTGTTATCTTTACTGCTTTAAATATAAAAAATAATGATAACACTTTAGTATGGGGACCAATTCTCATTATTAACTAGTTGCTTATTATTAACATATCGGCTCTTTATTAGGACTTATAAAGCACATATTCTGCATGACCATATTCTACATCTCTAATCCTGCCCAATATCTAAACTTAACTACTACCTCACTATCAATTAATAAGTAGCCAATTAGGAGTTTATTGAAGCAAATGTTATAGTTAATGGTTTGTTAATAGTGAGAATTGGACCTTAAAATGAAGTGTGACCAAAACAAAATACTGCACCGAGTACCTCGTAACTATTGGCCCAATGCTCTTTCCAGTCATATTCATAGATGCAGTGTTGATTCTTTACAAACCCACTGTGCCACCCTTTGTCAGGTCCAATGGCTTTGCACACTGCAAGATGGGTTATAGAACGAACAGCATCTGTAAACCACAAGGAATTGTGGGTTAATCAAGCCCAATAGCTGTGTTTCCTCTGTTGGGCTAAAAGCGAGCTTGCTATTGAGTGCCAGGGCCAGTTGCATTTCCACTGTCACTGTCCACAGTATAGTGAGATGGGAGAAAGCGCCCAAAAATTTTTGAGGGTTTGTCAATATGTTTTTATTATAATATGTTATATTAGTTTGCCCTTGGGACTTCAATGTACTAATTGAGTTGTTTTGTGCATTTCTGTGATTACAAATAAATGGAGCAGCCGCGACTGCATAAGTATGTGTGTTCTCTTTTTACGTGAAATAATGATACATTTTAGTTTGATTTAGTATTATTGATGAGCACTTTTGACACAAATTAATACATTAGTTTCACTGTAATATGTTTATAAAAAAGTATTCTTAAGGACCAAACGCCTGCTTCTGCCATGTTCGTTTTGCGATAGTTTTTATTCATTTTTCCCTTGCTGATGAAATGATTGGGTTGTGTGACATTTGCTTTAGAGAGGTGTGTTAAAGGTGGGTTTTAGAGAGGTGTGTTAATGAGGCTATTGGCCACACCTGGCTTGTTGTTAGCCTTGGCTCGCACTAGCCTGACAGTTTTCTGTGCTTATCAGTTCAATCCATTGTAATACTATTACATGATTACATGATTTTATAATTTCATTACATGGAATCAGATACAGAATGGAACTGTCAGAAGAAGCTTAGTCATGAAGATGTTTGTGTGCTTAAAAATGCAAAGAATCGTGATATTGCACATTAACTTGAAAGCATGGACATAGGCACATTAAAATTAAGAATCAGCCTAATCTAATGTGATTATATGTGAAGTAAAAGAGTTTGCATACTGCTGGGCACTCCTCTGGTATGAACCCACTGGAGGTCTTGACTTCTGCAGCCCTGGTAAGGGTCTCCTTTCCACGGGCTCACACAGGTGCAGCTCCTGTCGTGATTGTAGGAGAAGCATCTGGCGTTCACTCCACAGGGTTTAACTAGGCATGTTTCACGACATGTGCCAAAGGAGCCAGTGCAGACCTCATGGGCCTTACAAACGCTGTTTTGCGTGCAGCTGTCACACTTGTGTGGTGTGAAGGATGGACAGGGTTGCTGTGGGCATTTATACTGAGCAGGAAGAGGGTGTGTGGCAGAGCCCCAGCCAGGCGAGCATGAGGCCTTACAGATGGTGGCTCTACCTTCAGATTTGCACTCAACTCTCCCATTTACCTGCTCAGCGTAGCAGACAGGCAAGGTGCTCCACTGCCCTCCAGAGCACCCCACGATATGTGGGAAGGGCTTGAGTAATCCACCACATTTAATTTTGACTTGCTGCTGGGCTGTGCTGTGGTACAGCTCATTGCAATGGTTGTTCTGAAGATCCGCCGCCTTTAGAGGGCCACATCCATTTTTATTGAAGAGTCTCCACTGCTGTGAAACATAGTCCTTAAAA
Organism: Schizothorax lantsangensis; assembly: GCA_027422415.1. Taxonomy (NCBI): domain Eukaryota; kingdom Metazoa; phylum Chordata; class Actinopteri; order Cypriniformes; family Cyprinidae; genus Schizothorax; species Schizothorax lantsangensis. Next base: position 23,027 of record JAPDDO010000310.1, on the reverse strand, counting down.
ACCTTCTCAGCAATGTTCCCTGCTTTTCCAGTGACCAGCAGATATTTCGACCAAGCTAAAACAGCTTCCTTTTCTAAGGCAAACATGTAGCGCACAAAATAATCAATCTGGTCAGTGTAGTATTTTGAGCACTCTACTGGCTCACCAGACTGTCTTTGGGAGACCTGAACCAGCGATTTGCGAAAAATATCCAGAATGTTGTCTTTGTCTCCAACTCCAGTGCCCATCATCATGTGGTGAAATTCTGTGAGATAAAATTGAAATGAGTGTCCCCCTGTGAACTGAGCTCCAAATTCAGAAACATAGTGGCATTGGGTTATTGCACTGTTTTTAAGTTGTGAATGTAATGTGCTGATGAAGCGAAACTTCTGAATCACATTGCTGTATTTGACAAAGGTTTGTGTCCACTGGACGTCATGTCGGACAGACCCAACTATTTCTTGTGTGTATTTCTTCAGCTCCTGGACACTAAAATAAATTTTTGTCAGATCAGGGACAGGTTTATAGATCACAGTATTGATTTCACCTTCAAGAGCTGCATAGTTAATAAAAATTTGAATGCTTTCCTCACAAGCTGGACCATGGAACATCTTATAGCACTTGCAGAACACTTGTGTGGTGTCCTTGATGGGTTTACATTGTCCATGGTTGCAATTCACATCTGAACAAGGAGTTTTCACCACAGATTTTCCTTTAAGGAAGATATTAAAGTCTCTGGGAGTGTTCTTAGGGTATCCTGCTAACTGACAGCTCAGCTTAATATCCGGCACATCTGTTTGAGCATAATCTGATGGTTTTGTAACAGCATGAAGAAACTGTATGTGCCTGGTAACTTTAGCGCCAAACCTGTGGAGCAGCTCATCCTTCATTGTTCCACACTTCTGAGTGTTGGTCAGTTTTAATAATTCTTTTTGCAAACTGGATGTAACATTCTGCTTAATGTTTTGATCAACAGTAAAACCCTTTTCTTGATGAATTATGTAAACAGATGTATTTTCTTGAACATCAATGTAAATTGACTTTCCAAAGGTAAACTCATTTCGTGCATTTTTTGGGTGGGCAATCACTACCCATTTGAACCAGTGGAACTTGTTCTCCAAATGATGCTTAATATCTGAAGCTAGCTTTTCTTTACTTGGGAATCGCTGACTGCTAAGTTTCACAGCATCCTTGTGAGCCCACTTCTCAAAGTCACCAGCACACTCAATCAAGGCATCCTGTATGGCTGATAAAGTGTTGGACAATTGTTTGACTGCTTGTACATTTGCTTCACCATCACAGCCCTTTAATTTGGAATAAAACAAATTTAACTTCAGTCCTGAAACCATCAGAGTGGTGAAGTAGGTGGAGTATTGCACCAGAACATTAAAATTACCATTGGATTTCTTGATGATGAGCTTTAAGAGATTCTTATTCAAGCTGACATTATTGTTCCCAGTGATGTATCTGTATAAATTAGCAACACTTTTGCCTGTGCCAGTGTTTTCATAGAAAGTGGTGAACCTCTCAGCCAGCCTGGTCTTCTGCTCCTGCGTGGAGGCAAAAGGAGCAGTCTGTATGAATTCTGTTAACTTGGCCCAGGAGTTCTTGATCACATTCTCATCTTTTCCGTAGCTGCTTGCATAGTTTGTCCATTTCATTTCTGATTGCAGGGTGGAAATTTGAAGGGAGAGAGAGTTGAGTTTACGGTTGACCTCAGCAAACTGTTCCTTCATGAACTCAAGTGTTGGATCCGATTGGGGAATGGATGCAGAGATGAAGCTAATTAAAGACTTGATAAAGCCAAAACTTGCTGCAACTTTGCCAAGAGAACCAAAGACTTTTAGGACTTTTGTGGGTGGGTCACGAGCTGTGTCTTTCCCCTCTTTTTTAAAAACTTCACTGAGACTTTGGAGAAATTCTTTAGTCGCTGTCATGCTCTTCTCCACTTTATTGACTTGGGAGACATCAATTTCAGCTGTGCTTAAACAGCTGTATAGAAGCAGATAAAGGATAGGAGGAAAGTCTTCCCAATAGCCATGACAGCTTCACCTGTTTAAAAAGAAAGAATGCATTAAATGTGTAATTAGAAGCACTGAATATGTGGCCTGATGTCACCTAACCCTTTGAAGCATGCAATCACACTGGTGTGATCACTCTAGGCTGGTCCCTGGAGTGTGCTATCACATGGTGTGTTCAGAACAATTAGTGCGTTAGATAGATTTTAAAATCAAGTGTGAAAGTGTTAGTTCACAATCTGCTTATAATGCAACACACTAGTGATGCGCGGATGAGCTCAAACTTCACCCGAAACCGCAGCTTCAAATAGAATTTGCTTTGCAGATTTGCTTTATTCAACATCAAGAAGATCAGGCCTGTTGGCGCCAATAGCCTCTCGGTTAATGCGCCGTCATACAGCGCAACTGCGCTCACGGCGACCCGAGTTCGAATCCCGGCTCGTGGTCCTTTGCTATTCTCGCTCCTCTCTCACCCCCCCCCCCCCCCCCTTGTTCAAGCTCTTGTTCTGCCCAGGCTGGACTATTGCAGTGCTCTCTTGGCAGGTCTTCCAGCCAGTTCTTTCAAACCTTTACAATTAATCCTGAATGCGCCAGCAATATTAATTTTTAATGAGCTGAAAAGAATGCATGTCACACCTCCATTTGTCAATTTGCACTGGCTACCAATAACTGCTCACATAAAATTCAAGGCATTAATGTTTGCCTACAAAACCACCTCTGGCTCTGCACCCCTTTACCTAAATTCAGTACTTCAGACCTATGTGCCCTCTAGAAGCTTGAGTTCTGCAAGTAAACGTCACTTTATTGTGCCATCCCAAAGAGGCACGAAATCACTTTTACAGACTTATAAATTAAATGTTCCCACCTGGTGGAATGACCTGCCCAATTCAATCTGAGCAGCTGAGTCCTTAGCCATCTTCAAGAATCGGATCTCTTCCATCTTTATTTGACCCTCTGACTCTAGCACTCTATTCTAATTCTATTCTTTATTAAAAAAATTGTCCCTTTTAGACTTGCAATATATTCATTTACTAACTGCTTGTTTTCTTAAAAAAAAACTAACACTACCTTTTCTAATCTTTTTGTATTATATCTATTTTTTTTCTTTTTATTTATTATACAATTAACAAAAGCAAAAAAGGCCTCTAACACTAGCTTGCTCTATACTTTCTATTCTATCTGTTTTCTTTTAATTTATTATATAATTTAAAAAAATCCTTGCTACGTGTACTGGGTTAAAAAAAAAATCAGTAACAATGACAATGAAGTTATTTGAGTGAACAAATCCTTTATTACAACAAACTTGAAACCATTTTAATGAAAGTATTGAAGTCTCCCTTTTGAAACAAATAAATAAATTTAATTTTAAAAAACATTTAAAAAAAAATAAAGCTGTACACCTTCTCTATATCACATTTTAACATTTTAATTAATGATTTTTAACAACTGAAAATCAAATGAAAATTGAACTGCTTTTACTTTTGGCAAAGTTCTGCACAACAGAGGTATATTAAGTTAAAACATGGACAAACATGATATTCCTAAAAAAATAATGTTTAAATAACTTAATTATTATAAAGAATATTATTATTGTTGTTATAACTTTGAATTGTACAATGCTAATATATTTGTTATAATTTTATATTAAATCAGACTTTTATTTTGACGGGTTGTAGCGGACCTTCGAGTTTATTTGACATAGTTTTTTCTCAAATAAAACTATGAAATGTTTAAATTTTCTCAGTTCTGTTTCATAAAACAAGTTTACCAAATAAGCTAGGCTTATTTCAATTAGTCTGATTTATTTTGAACAAAATCAACTGACAATACGTCAGACTAACTGAAATAAACCTAGCTTATTTGGTAAACTTGTTTTATGAAACAGAACCCAGCTCTGGTGACGTTCATGTTTATGTAGATGCTGAAAACACCATTAGCGTCATGTATGCGTACTTCAGTATAAAACGGCGCCACTCAAGAGACATGCAGAAACAAGCAGATTATTTATATAGCAGTCTCTTCGCGCTTCACAGACACATATCATATCTACTTTTGATTTATCCATCCATCAGATTGCACGTTTCACGTGACATCCTCATTATACTGTAAATTCCATGTTCACAACTGCACCGGGATTCCCTCAACATCACGGAAATCATACGGCCTTAACTTATAACTTGTTATTAATGCGACACACCTTCATCTGCACGGAGGGTTGGTGTCCATATGAGAATTTGAGCGAACATTTTGGATGTATTGCCTGGTTTTGCAGCCACTTTGCGTCCACATTTTTTGCAAATTGGATCCATCCTCAAGGACAACCCTGCCTTCGTTTTTTTTATATATATATCCAAAGTATTCCCATAATGCAGATTTAAACTTTTTTTTTTCGGTGGGGATGGAGATTAGATATAATCTCTGTCTCTGTCATTTTCTCCACTGTATGTGGTGAATGCAGAGTGAAGCAGCCGAGTGGAAATAAGTTGCATATGCACAGGTGAGATTTTTTTTTTTTTTTTTTTTAAGAAATTCAAATGCAAATGTTTACGGTATCAAACCATTCAAACCGTGATAAACCATCATACCAGTATATCGTTACAACCCTACATGATACATCCTTATGGGCAGGATGTGGATTCAGCAGCGTCCCTGGAAAGGGCCCGCTTTCCCAGTGTTATCCAATAGTCTTACCGTGTGGGTTAAGAGGAACAACAGTAATAGACTCTCTCCACGTAAACCATGTCCTAACTTCTGCCCCAGTAGCCGAAGGGAGATCAGGTGACTAGGGGTGCTGGAAGGGGCAGTAATAGTGGCGCTTTTTAGGGATCCCAATTCGTCGGTATGTTCCAACGTGACGTACAACGTGACCGACTGAAAGGGAATGTCTCGGTTACGTATATAACCCCATTCCGAGAAGGAGGGAACGGAGACGTCATGTCCCATCGCCACAGTTGCTGTACCACCGTGGGGCACCGGGTCACAGGCTCGGCTCCTCAGCGAAAGCCTGAAAGTGCATTGCACCCGCTTCCGCATTTATACACGCGTTGCAGGGTGGAGCCCGAGATGCATATCTCAAACGCCGATAGGCATTGGCTCGTTTAATTTACACTCAAAGATGATAGGGCTCTCAGGCAAGATCCCAAATCGTTGGTACGTTCCGACGTGATGTTCCCTCCTTCAGGGAACATACGTAACTGAGATGTTATGTACATAACCAAGACTTTCTCTCTCTCTCTCTCTGTGTGTGTGTGTGTGTATGTGTCTGGAGATGTCTGAGTTCTGCCTCAGACTCAGAGAGCAGACGAGATGACAGAGGCAGCATGATTGGCTACAATGTTGGTGAAATTAATTTTTTTACATAAGCACCCATGTAAACCCAATGGGCAATATACCAAAACTTACCACGGTCATGTCCATATATCGCACGATAAGTTGATGTAGTAATTATCGTGATAGACCTACCTGTCCATAGTGGCTGCTCTGTTTTCCAAAGAGCTGTTATGAGCCGTTCATGCAAATTTTTAAAAATAGTAGCAAATATATGCATCTATAGTAACTGGTTTTGATAATTATATTAGTGTCAACATACGATAAAATATGTCTTTATGAGATTAATAATAATAATAATAATAATATAATTATAATGTGTGAGTCATGAATCAAAGGGTTCATGATAGGTCCAATAAACATCTATTTTAACACATGTCCTGACTATTGTTATGGTTATCACTGTGCCAATCAATGTAATTTTGAGAGTGAATCCCACATTTATATGTGGATGTCACTGCCCAGAAAAAAAAGCTACTACCAGACTGCTGATCGATCAGTACACAGCACAACTAACCATCACCGTGACCGAATAGTTCAATATAACGTATTATTTTGATGCACTGAAACAGGTACTATAAACCATCTAAAATTACCTGAGCAGTGGTTGTTACAGTTATACATTTTCAATAGCACTAGCTTGCTCATTACACTAGACTAGCCTGCATAATTTGGCTGAAAGCTAACATGCAATTAGATGGGATGTAAACCCATTCACAATAAAAGAAGCATTAACGTTGATACCCTGTATGAATGGCAAGGCAGAGTTGTCAGCATTTCTTCCTGTTGAAGGTTGTATTTGTGTGTATATATTTATATTTATGTAAATGCAATGTGTAATACTATTTGGCAATTCATATAATAAATATATTAATATATGATATGAATTATACATTTATGTTATGATATGATTATGATTTATGCAATATAAATATCAGCAAAAGACAATTTGTTTTCAAACTTTTAGCACTATAAACTACTTTTATTAAAAATCTTGCTGCAGCATTAGTCCAGTAGTCCAAATGAGATAAGATGAAAGCATGTGTGACTCTTTCAAGATCTTTAAGAGGTAGGAAAGGACTTAACTTTAGACATAAGTTTTAAAAGAAAAAAGCTTGACTTAACTTCTGTATTTATGTTGGTCAGTTGTAAGGGAGGAATCAAATATAACTCCTAAATTTCTCACAGTCAGTTTGATGTGAGAATTTAAATGACCAAAATTGAAAATAATTTTTCCTTTACCCACAGAAGCCCAAAAAAAAAAAAAAAAAAAAAAAAAAACGGCTTAGACTCTCATTTAAATGTAAATAGTTTAGAGACATCCAAGATCTTATATCAGCTAGACATGCAAGCAAGGTTTCTAGAACTTTCTTGCCATTGTTTCAAAGATAGATTTGGATGTGGTCTGCATAAAAAGGAAAATCCACACCATGCTTCTTAAAAACTGAACCTAATGGAAGCCTGTGCAAAGAAAACAAGTATGAGCCAAAACTGAGCCTTGAAGAACACCACAGGTAAGAGGTTGCTACGGATGAGACAGTGTCCAAGGCCTACTGAAAAGGTTGGTTACTAAGATAACAATGCCATGGTCAACAGTATCAAAAGCTGCACTCAAATCTAAAAGCTCTAAAATTACTGAATCAGCACAGTCGACATGTTGTTTAACAAGGCAGACTCAATACTGTTTTGTGTTTATTCCTAAAACCAGACTGTAATTTTTCAAGAATGCTACTCTGCAATTGTAATATCACAGATTCAGAGTTAATCACAAGCTCTGGATTAAACTTGAGTTGACTGAGAACGATTCTATTGAGTATTGTGAGCCAGCAGAACTAGACCAGACCAGGGCTGCATTTCCCAAAAGCATCGTAAGCCTAAGTTGATCGTAGCTCCATTGGTGGCAATGGGTCTACGATGTACTTAGGCTTACAATGCTTTTGGGAAACGCAGTCCAGATCTAAACCAGGTTGGATTTGTATGGTTTTGTCAATTCTAAACTTTGAAACTTACAGTTTGTTCAGCTAGTTTCATGCAACGGGTCTCTGGGTATCCAGTCCTCTGACTGATTGTGGGAGAGTGCTTGTTTCCCAATCCTTACTGCACATCTGTCCCATCTCCCCTCTCCCCTTCCACAAGGCTCAGATCATCTAAAATCCACTCAGAATTCTTATGTGCCACACAGAATGTACTATGTGAATTCATTGCTTGTCCTTCTCATGCTTGGCATCATTTTAAATGTATTAGTTTGTTTGGTACATTGGTCATTTTCAGGTCTTATTCACAGTTACAGATCACAAAATGAGTTAAGTGTTATATATCTTAATAAAGACACTCCGCTGTAGCTCTTGCTCCAAATTAAAATAAATAACAGTGAAAAAATTTTAGAGACAAAATTGCCTTTTGCTGATAGATATTTATTATATGAATTATAATTATTTATTTTTTGTGAACAATTATTTTTTATTTTATTTAAAGGAAAACTCAAAAAAATAAAAATAACATACAGTGATACTAAAACTACAGATCAGAAAGAAGTGAATTATAATTATTTATAATTAAAATATTAATATAATTATTATGAACTGACAATTAAAAATAACTTTTCATTTAAATATTACAAATATACACAGAAGCTTTAATGTAGTTTTTAAAATGACTAAAAACTAAAAAAAATGACTAATTGTGAACTTCTATTAATTAATCAAATTATTTATCAAATTCATGTATTTATTTTCAGTTACATTATAGTCAGACACCATTAGAATTTCTGTGATGGTATCTTTTGTTTTTTCAGCAGGGGATCCCATCGATATCGATCGATACATCGATAAAATGTCTAATGATACAATGTATTGATGTGTAAAATATCGATACCTGTAGTATAAATAGGCACCTTATTTTGGCACTGTCTACATTTTCACACAATGTCCATCTATGCATTACCACCAACGCTTGCATTCTCGTTCAAACTCATGTGTCAGGACTCGACATAAGGACTGCCTGAAGGCACAAGCTGAGTATTAAAGATGCTCGGGACAGTTGACAGAACTGTCAAGGGCTGTGTGAGGAGTTTTCTGTGTTCACACATCCGAAGCGCACGCACACAGACAGCCGCATCGACAACGTGTGAATATGAATTTAGTTATATTTTGCTTTTTTGTGCTTGGATGAACAAAATTGCATTAAAATGGGAGTCTTGGGGAATATCCTAGTAAGCACAGACGGTTAGGCCTATGTCTTAACTTATGTGTATACTGGATCCGTGCTTTCGTTCTTAAAGTGAAAGTAGAATAACATTAAACCTCTGTCAAAGAAACCAAAATCTCTCGCTGCTCGACTGCACAACTTTTGTAACTATCAAGTCAAGTCTGCTTTATTGTCAATTCTTCCACATGTACAGCACATACATACAGAGAATTGAAATTGCGTTACTCTCAGACCCTTGGTGCATACAGTTAACATTAAACACTGACAGTAGACGTTCAAATACAGATAAATACAGTTTAAACATATGTAAACTGACTATAATAATGATTAATCTATATTTATTTAATGTATACAGTGAAGACTATGCAGGGTTATTTTATTTATAATTATTATATTTCTCTATCTTAAAATATCTTTTAGACCTACCTGAAAAGTACTGTTTATTTAATTTGTGTCTTTGATCTATTGTATTTATTTTCTGCTATTGCTTGGTTATCTGTAGAAAAGATTTCTAGCACTGAGCCCATAGTAGCAGCCACAAAGTCTTAAAAATAAGATTTAACAGCATTTTTTTGTACAACTCGAGTACCTCTTCTTTTTTTTCCTAATGTGGATTTACACTATTTTACAAATTGCACATTTTAGCACAGAAGCCTGAAAGATTTTCTTGACTGTTGTCATAAAATTACTGATTTTATGTGTGATATAGATTTTTTTTAATTATTATTGTTCCAATCGTTTATTTTTCTTTATTATTAAAAAAAAAGTGTAGGCCTATTTTTTTGCAATGTCCCAACTAAGGAACAGGATGTGTAAATTTCAGATAAGTCTTCAAGTTATATATTTTGGTTGCATTTGTGAGACAATAAAAATGTAAAATGTAAATGTTTAAAATAGGTACATAATATCACAATTAAAACAATGTAACTTTGACCAATGTGCTGTACAATCTCTAAATAAAATTAGCACAATATTAACTTTCAGACAAACAATGACTGACAACAATAAAGGTTATAAAAAAGGCTTTTGCTAAACAGTCTACAGAACCAAACGCTAATTCAAGTAAATGCACTTTTAATTTTTGTTTAAAATAACCTAATGACGGAGCCAGTCTTAGATGAAGAGGTAGCTTATTTCAGCGCTTAGGAGCTGCTACTGCAAATGCCCGGTCACCACTCAATTTTGATGATGTTGAGATACAATATACAAAACAATAAAACACCAGAATAACTCACCTCAACACACGACCATACAGGTACAAATTCAGACAAAGACTACAACCAGTACTGGGCTATTTATACTAAAGCTAATCACATGACAACAAAAAAAAAAGGAAGAAATGTTTTTTTTTTTTTTTTTTTTTTACAAACTCAGGTTTTGTTATCTTTCTTTACGAACTTACTTGTATGTGCCGCCTTATTTTTTTATCTTATTAATATTTTTTCAGACAGTATGGCTTAGTCTGTCATGACAGATAGTATCATCACCCACGGCTGCTGATTTCTGGGGCTAAGTTTGAGGTGTCAAGAGTATAAAGCTTTAAAATTTGCACCACCTTTCCTTTCCTAACAATGATTGTGAACAAGCCATATCTCTGACAAGCTACGTATATTCTAAGACCTTAGTAAAAGATATCTGAGAGCTCAAATCTTTGGGGTTTTTAAAAATAACATACTAATCTTGCTTAAAATTAATCTTTACCTTCATGCATTTTGGAGTTTAGTTCTTTTTCTACTTACTTTCAACTGCTATTCACAGTAACAGAAGTTTTGACCAGCGGTGCCCAAACATCTGCATGCCACTGTAGATATATTAAGAAAAAAAGACCTTGACTTAACACTTCAATGCAACGCTGCCAGATTACCTCATATCTCATTCACCGCTGAGAAAACATTACAGTATAAAGTGAATAATATTACAATAATAGTGCCTTTCATTCTCGTTGGAACACGCTGTTGACGTATCATTTGGGTGGCCATATGTGCCATTTATATGGGACACGTCCTGGCCAGGATTTTTATATCGCCTAAACATCCAAAGTAGTTTGACCAATAACATGCAGGTATTGTATATAATCGACCAATCGTAGAGCGTGAGAAGGTGAGATCTATAGAGAACAATCAAAGCGATGCAAATACACACACGTGTTTGTTTGTTTGTTCGACTCGTTCGCTGTGCACCAATTCGAAAGCATAAGGAGCCGTCTGCTCTGCTCTCTATAGCTCTTGTGAATGTCATACAACGATCGATCTGCAAAGTGCAAACAGCCAAAACCTAGGCAATACAGAAATCCTGGCGGGGACGCGTCCCGTAAAAATGGCCCATATGGTCACCCTACGTATCATGTCTGCGCAAACACTGCGCACCGCAGAGGTATGGAAATACATATTTTGACAGGCAGGCAGGACAGCCTATAGTAATGATCGGACCAAACTTTTTGAATGGACAAACATTTTATGGTCCTATGCCTTCCAAAGCTACAGTGCCCTCCACTAATATTGGCACCCTTGATAAATATGAGCAAAGGCAGCTGTGAAAATAAATCTGCATTGTTTATCCTTTTGATCTTTCACTCAATAAATTCACAAAATTCTAACCTATCATTGAAGTAAAACAATTGAGAGTGGGGAGAAAATCTCATATGAAATAAATGTTTTTCACCAATGAATGTTGGCCACAATTATTGGCACCCCTAGAAATTCTTATGAGTAAAATATCTCTGAAGTATATTCCCATTCATATTTACATTTTTTAGCACACCAGGGTGACTAGGAGCATGAAATTGTCCAGCCATGACTTTCTGTTCCACAGGATTATAAATACGAGGAACACAAAGGCCAAATTCCCTTAATCATCCATCACAATGAGAAAAAACAAAAAATATATTTCTGATGTGAAGAACAAGATTGTTGAGCATCACAAAATAGAAAGTGGCTGTAAGAAAAGAGTTAAAACATTGAAAATCCCCATTTCCACCATCAGGGTAATAATTAAGAGGTTCCATTTAACTAAAGATGTTAAAAATCTGCCTGAAAGAGGACGTGTGTCTATATCATCCTAATGCATGGTGAGGAGGAGAGTTTGAGTAGCCAAAGATTCTCCAAGGATCACAGCTGGAGAATTGCAGAGATTAGTTGAGTCTTGGGGTCAGAAACCTAAAAAAAAAAAAATCAAACATCCCCTATATCACCACATGTTGTTCGGGAGGGTTTCAAGAAAAATTGTCTACTCATCCAAAAACAAACTCCAGCAAATTCAGTTGTCAGACACGACTGGAACTTCAAATGGCACTGGCTTCTATGGTCAGATGAAACTGAAAAAAGAGCTTTTTGGCAGCAAACCCACCAGATGAGTTTAGTACAAACAGGGATAAAAAAGTACCCCATGTCCAAATATACTGCTGGATCTTTAATGTTGTGGCCTGTTTTTCTGCCAGAGGTCCTGAACATCTTGTTCAGATGCATGGCATCATGGATTCTATCAAATACCAACAGATAAAAAATCAAAACCTGACTGCCTCTGTTAGAAATCTTATAATGGGCCATGTTTTGATCTTCCACCAGGACATCAATCCAAAACAAACATCAAAATAAACACAAAAATGGGTCACTGAGCACAAAATTAATCTTTTACCATTGCTGTCTCTGTCCTCTGACCTGAACCCTACAGAAAATGAGTGAGGTGAACTGAAGAGAAGCACCGTCATGGAGCTGTGAATCTGAAGGATCTGGAGAGATTCTGTATGAAGAAAGGTCTCTGATCTCTTATCAGGTGTTCTCCAAACTCTTCAGGCATTATAGGAGAAAACTCAGAGCTGTTGTGCTGGGAAAAGGACGTTGCAATAATTGGGTGCCAATAATTGTGGCCAACATGAAATAGTGAAAGCATTTATTTCACAATGAGATCCCCCGCCCCACTTTCAATTGTTTTACTTCAATGATAGGTTGGAAATTTGTGAATTTTTTGAATGAAAGATAAAAAAGATAAACAATGCAGATTTATTTTCACAGCTGCCTTTGCTCATATTTACCAAGGGTGCCAATATTAGTGGAGGACACTGTATATAAATACAAATAAATAAATTAGACCAATTAACATAGTTATTGCTATTAGGATGTAAAGAGACTTTTTTAAACCAGCATAACAAATAAAAAAGGTTTTTGAAACAAATCACCTACCCTGCCTTTAAGGATTAGGGTGATAGAGAAGAGTACTATAAGGTGGCACAACAAAGAAATTTAAAAATGGAAAGAGCTTGAACAGGCCCAACATGAGATATCCCTTCATTGGGAGATAGAACATTTCAACAGACATAATTAATAAAACTAAACTGATAAGTTTAGGGCTAGGTTCATTTTTTATGGCACTTTCCATAGACATAGAATAAACAGTTTGTACAGTATAAAATATTTATCACATAATACCAGGACCACACACACGCACACAAATGCTAACAGCAAAAATAATCAAGCTGTTGACTTTGCTGTTAACAATGACTTTACAGTCTGGACGGGAACATTTGAGGTTCATTGGCCAAAGTGCTTTCAAAATTATATATTTCTGCTTTTTGTTACAAGGCTGAGCAAGTCATGCTGATATTACACAAACCTATATTACACAAACAATATCGTACTCTGTTACTATCGTAACCTCGGTTCCCTGAGATATGGGAACGAGTACTGCGTCGTAAGACGCTGTATGGGAAAAACTAATTTTTCCCTCTTCAACTGAAGCCTTTTCAATCACGCAGTGAAACTGCACGTCCATTGGTTCGTGCAGTGCTATAAAATCGAGCACGCCGCTTCACCGCCGCATCTCAGATTTCTTTGAATGAAGCAACTGAGGCGTGCAGCTCATAGCACGGCCAGGAACGCAGTACTCTTTCCCATATCTCAGGGAACCGAGGTTACAATAGTAACCGAGTACGTTCCCTGTTGATATTTCACTCGTACTGCGTCGTAAGACACTGTATGGGAACCAGTAAAACCTGGGACATCCAGGTTGTAAAACCTTATAAATGTGGATGGCGAGGACCAGCCGGCCACCTCACAAATTTCCGAAATGGACACCCCGCTGGACCATGCCAGGAAGAGCGATGCCTCTGGTGGAATGGGCTCTGACTCCAATGGGGCACTGCAAGCCTAAGGAGGAGTATGCTACGGTGATAGCATCCACTAACCACCTGGAAATTCTTTGCTTCGTAACAGGGCAACCTTTAGCGCGGTTACCGAAGCTGACAAAAAGATGTTCTGATCTCCTGTATGAGGCAGAACTCTCGATGTATACCCTCAGGGCCAATTCCTGGTCATCCGTCAAGGGGGAAAGCGCTATGACCTGGGCTCTGAACGGAGTGGAGAGCACCTTAGGTACATAACCCAGCCTTGGTTTCAGGATGACCTTGGAGTCGTTAGGCCGTATTCCAGGCAAGCAGGGTTAACAGAAAGGGCCTGTAGGTCTCCTACTCACTTAACCGATGCCAGTGCTAACTGCAGGGCGGTTTTAAACGAGAACGATCTCAGGCTCGCGGATTGCAATGGTTCAAACGGGGGGCCCCTCAAGGCCGTTAGGATGGTTGGTAAGTCCCAAGGTGGAACTGTATGAGGGCATGGGGGGTTCATTCTCCTGGCGCCTCGTATAAACTGGACCACCGCACTATTTCTGCCCACCGATCGACCAGCAATAGGGGCATGAAAAGCCGCTATATGCTGAAGCGGAAACCTTGATGGTGGATGGGGAATGCTGTTTATCCAGCATCTCCTGCAGAAACGAAGGAACCACTGATACCTCAGAGGTAACCGGATCTCAGTCACGGTCTTGACACCAAGCAGAGAAAAGACCATTTCAGAGCATAGAGGCGTCTGGTGGACGGGGCTCTAGCTTCCGCTATAGTGTTTAAGACACGCTCTGGGAGGACAAAAGGCTCCCGTTAAGCGGCCACACATGCAGGGCCAATAACTCGGGCCGTGGATGCCACAGCGTGCCGTTCACTTGAGAGAGGAGGTCCCGTCTCAAGGGAATGGGCCACGGGGCTGCTTCGAGCAGCTGGAATAACGCTGACACCCTCGACTGGTTCCTCCAGAGGGGGGCTATTAGAAGAAGCTTGTGCCGTTGTTCCCTGACTCGCCTGAGTACCTGTGGTAGCAGAACGATTGGAGGGAACGCATAGAGCGGAAGGCTGGGCCACTCGTGGGCCAGGGCATCCGTGCTCCTCATGAAATAGATAGGGCAATGAGAGTTGTCTTCGGAGGCGAAGAGGTCTACTCGAGCTCTGCCAAAGACTTCCCAGATTTTCTGAACCGTGAGCGGGTGGAGCGTCCATTCCTCTGAGGAGACGTTGTCCCTCAACAACATGTCTGCTCCTTGGTTCATTTTGCCCAGCACATGCGTCGCCTTCAGTGAGCGCAGATTGGTCTGAGCCCAAACAAGAAGGTCTTTTGCCAGCGTGCAGAGGCGCTTCGAGATGAGGCCGCCCTGGTGATTTATATGACACCATGGACCTGCTGTCTGAGCGTATTACATTTACATTTATGCATTTAGCAGACGCTTTTATCCAAAGCGACTTACATTGCATTCCAGTTTTACATTTTATCAGCTCTATTAGCACGTGGTGTCCCCTTATGTCCGGCAGGAAGAATTGACAGGCACGGCACACTGCTAGCATCTCTAGGCATTTGATGTGCAGACCGACTCCTCCTCGGACCAAAGACCGAAGGCCGGCTTGCCCTCGCACAGTGCTCCCCAACCCTTGTTGGAAGCGTCTGTCATGACAACCTTCCTTCTGTGCGCCGTGTCTAAGATCACACCTCGCTTCAGCCAGAGGAGGTCCCTCCAACAGTTCAGGGCTGATACACAGAAGATTCAGGTGAGCTGTATGACTCGAGCAGAGATAGGAGAATCCAAATATCTACCAGGTAATCAATAATTGAAAAATAAACACCGACCAAAACGGAAACAAAACGGGCAGGAGGGCGCCGCTTTTTGTTTTAAAGGTCTGGTATCCTGTCATATTTGTTTTGAGGAAGGCACACGAAGATGAAGATAAATTCAAAAAGTAGTTTAATAATATCCAGAAAGAAGATAAACGTAATAAGACTAGAACCAAAGAGTGAGCTTAAGGCAGGCAGCTGATGACAAACATGTGATGGGAATTAACTAATGAGCAATAATGAATCAACGAACTAGACGAGGGCCCAGAAGAACTAGAAGAAGAACAGACCTGAGCCCGTATTTATCAAGCTTCTCAACGTGCCATTTTAGTCTTAAGTGCTGAGAATTCATGAAATTTACTCCTACTTTAAAACTTAAGTATAAAAGCAAGTTATCAAACTTCTTAAAGCTAAGAATCACTCTTACTCTTCCAGTTATTTAAGACAGCTGGAGAGGTCTCTCAAGTGGTTAGGAGTTGCCAGCAGGGGCTTGTGATGGCGCTGAAAAGACAGAGACGTGCGCAAATCTTTCAGGAGGAGGAATGTCTTTGAAATGTTTGGCGACGAGCAGTTAATCAAACAAGTTACATTTCCTCAGTTATTCAAATCGAGCAAAGAACATTTACATTACCAAAGAACATCATAACTGACTTCAGTCTAGTGTGAGTATTATGCGATCTACACTGTATGATGAATAAATCTCTTACCCCTTATTTACACTGCACGTGTCTGTGGCGCGTTACAGCTCCACAGCCACCGGAGCTGACCAGCCGCGCCATGGCAAGTTTCTGAAGCCGCTCTCCGCGCTGCATCACTAAAGATAGGCACCTAGTCTATTTTTGACGGATAATAATAATAATCGTCTCGCTGTCGTCAAAGGCATCAGCAACAGGCGATATCTTTGACTATCGTCGATACACTATACTATCGTCTATCGGCACCCTAAATTAAGTTGTGATGATGCTTCGTTTCCTTGCCATAATGTGTTCTCTTGAAAAGTCTTTATTGTCAAATGTGTGTTGAATGTAAACTCCTATTAGGAATTTAACCATTCAATGTGAATTTATCTGAGAATATTCTTAATTAAGGAAATCTATTCAGTGATTGGTCCATGCATATGTCGTCATCCAAAATCCTGTTTGTGGCACAGCAAAGTGTCGTGAATCATCTCTAAGACTGACACTTAAGATTTAGTCCTACACTTCGCTTAAATTACGACTGAGATGATTGATAACTAACTTTTAATCGCAGCTTTGAGCCAAGAATTTTTTTTCACTTAAGTCAATTCTTAGCAGTGTTCTTGAGAGTAATTCTTAGAGGCTTGATAAATACGGGCCCAGATGACTAAGCACAGTGAAAACACAACAAAAGAGTTCATAACTGTTACAATATGATCCCATTTTCTGGTATTAGTTGGAAGTCTTGCTGCAGAATTTCGAACATGCTGAAGATGAGTAACCAGAGTATCACTTATACCTAATTATAAAGCATTGCAATAATATAATCTTGTGGAAATGAAAGCATGTATAACAATTTCCAGGTCCTTGGTTGAAAGGACAGGTTTCAATTTAGATAACTTCCTCAACTGGAAAAAAAGAAGCTTTCAGAACGCTGTTTACTTGACGATCAAAGCGCATAATTTAATTAATAATTACAACTGAATTGAAAGTTCTTCACAAAACCATGCTTATTGTTTGACAATAGACCATAACTCGCAGCCAGATCTTTCTCAGGGAGTCGATTCCCAAATATAATAAACTCGGTCTTATCCTCCTTTAATTGTAGGAAATTATTTGACAACCATCCAGAAAAATTAGTAAAGCATGTACAATCATCAGCCTCAGGAAAGTACAATTGCAATTTATCATCTGCATACAAATGACAATTAATATTGCATAAAAATCAACCCCAAAGGCAACATATATAAGGAAAACAATGTTGGACCGAGAATTGATCCCTGTGGAACACCCTCTTTTTTTGCTCAGAAACAAAATGTCCAGTGTTTACAGCACATGTCCTGTGCTGTACATCTTTGTTACAGTACATCAAAAACTTAAAATGGCCTGAAATAAAAATAATAATTAGTGCTAGGTTAAAGGTGTGGTTCTAACATATGGGACTATCAACATATGCAGTTGGAGCTTTAATATATAATCTAATTTGCTTCAAAATTTTTAAGGATTGACTTATCACAAAATGATCATTGTATAGAAGCGTATTGATCTTCCCTGGGCTGTTGCACAGTGCAAGGATGAATCAGAACAGAGGGCTTGTTCAATTTTAAGCCAAACATCTATTAGGTCAGCTTCCCACCAAAAATATGTTCAAATGTGCAGCCCAGTAGTATGTTTTAAAAAATGGTAGCCCAAACCTGCTTTCTCCTTTGACTTAAGTAGGTGCTTTTCGTTGATTCTCACTGTTTTATACTTCCATATAAACTGAATAATGATCTTATCTAGTTGTTAAAAATATGATTGTGGCATACATGTGTAACGAGGCATAGGAAACAGTAATAAAGCTATTACATGTGTTTTAACAACAATAAAAAAATTAAAATGGTCATTTCCAGACAAAGCATTATGAAATCATATACGTACGGTGTGCTGCAGCTGCAGTCAGATCTAGTACTGCTTCATCTTTCAACAAATATTTCATTGTGAACTCTCCATGACACTTAAAGAAACACTCCACTTTTTTTGGAAATAGGCTCATTTTACAACTCCCCTAGAGATAAACAGTTGAGTTTTACCGTTTTTAATCCATTCAGCCGATCTCTGTGTCTGGCGGTAGCACTTTTAGCTTAGCTTAGCATAGATCATTGAATCGGATTAGACCATTAGCATAACAGCACCTGAAAGTAGTCCACAGCTAGGTAACTAGTTATTATATAGCTGGGGACTACTTTCAGGCGCTGCGTAATATCACCGCGCCTGCTGCACCCACGGTACAGCAGCAAAGTTCCTTGATTATTACGCCGGAACAAGAGTATAGTTCCTAGCCATATCAGCCTAGAAAATCGCAACTTTTCATTTTCCGTCGGGCTTAGTGCACGATGTAACTACAGAAGAGTCAAGCTTTAAATAGGAAAATTATCGAAACTCTTTAGTCATTTTGAGCGATTTGCTAATGGTCTAATCCGATTCAATGATCTATGCTAAAAGCTAAGCTAAAAGTGCTACCGCCAGACCCGGAGATCGGCTGAATGGATTCAAAAACGGTAAAACTCAACTGTTTAACTCTTGGGGAGTTGTAAAATGAGCCTATTTCCAAAAAAAAGTGGAGTGTTCCTTTAATTTCCAGCGATATTGTCGACTTGATTGCACAGATACTATTTAAACTGAACTGAGCTGGATGATGACATCACTGAATTCAATAATGAAATGCCTTTAACTGAAAATTGAGTGTTTAATCTTGTCATTTTACATTATTGACATAATCTGTATTGTTTAAAGTGCTAAATAAAGGTGACTTGACTTGACTTTGTCTCATTTACAAAAAATCCTCTGATCAATCTTCTGGCATGACCTAGGATGCCATTAAAAATAAACTATCCACTTGTTCCTTACACTAGGATCCTTCTGATATGTGTACAAAGACCGAAAAGCATCAAAGCGAACAAAACAGTTAAACCAAAAGCATCAAAGCAAACGTTTTTTTTCACTCCATTTGTCCTACTGACAACAGACTTGAGCGCGTGGACTGTGTCAGAAAGTGAATGCGCTCTGATGCTGTATCCAGTGTAGACAAGATATCGGTAGTGATTGTAATTTCTATTTGCGTTTGACACGACGCAGCTCTCACATTCATTGTAATCAAGTGTATGCCGTTAATCGACTGAATGCCAGTGGGCGGCGCCTATGGTGAGAAGAAGACTAGTAGTCAATGTCTTGCTCTGGAGGCAGTGTTTATGGAAACAACCATGCCCAGGTGACATCACCTTGCCCCTTGGATCCAAAATGAGCCATTTTTGAGCTAGATTAAATAAATGCTTTGTTTACAATGAGGAGGAAGTTTCAAGCTATGAAACTTGCAGTATATTTTAATGGTACAAAGCCATGTTATAGTCCAAAAGATCAAGGCAAATTTGATCTCTCCTGTCATGACCCACTTAAAACGGGTGGAGCTCAGGAACTCCAGATTTTGGGAGTAATAGGCATCAATTCACTCTTTTACCAATTAACAGTGACCACGTACACACTGTAGCTAAATTCGTTTGTAAGTTGACCTTTTACACCTTAATCACGTTCTGTACACACATAATTCACTAAAATATGAGAGTGACAACCGCATTCGACAAACGCATTAACTCCTGAAAAATACAGATAGTGACAACCGCATTTACAGAAATTCTACACAATGTGTACAGAACTGAACAACTAGCTGTTAATGACGTATTTAAACGCGCAGCAGAAATGTATCTTAGTTTGTATGTGAGATGCAAGAAAATAACAGTGAAAGAAGTCTTAACCTTATTTTGACACGGGGCTAGTTGTGCTCTGTGTAGCCAATCGTCATAGAAAAAACAACAAACAAGGACAAAAAACACTAAAACACCCAAATGCTTTGTTTGATAAAAAATAATCATATTTCATTATCCACAACATTATCTCGTCTTTATTAGACCAAACAACATGCCTAAAAGCTCTTGTAAATACGAGGACATGGCAACACTGCAAGACAGCGCTCTCCAAAGCAGACTCCCAAGGATAAACAAAACACAGCACGTCTATCAGCGGTAGTTTAGTTATAATCGATGGACAAAAAGAGTCTTTGGCCAAAAAATGTCAGATATGAAATGGCTAAATTCTTCTTCACTCCCGCAAGATGCCAAAATGTTGCTATGGTTACAAATGTGGGAGTGACTGCTGTTCCGTAAGATAATTTACGAGACTCACTCCCGCATGGTCCATAATCACAAAGAGAAACAAGGATGGTGGAAAAGCTTGTCTTGTCCCCCTTTGATTTGAGAAGGGGACTGAGATATTTTCATTGGTCACTACTGAAGCTTATGGAGACAAATGTATCACATTAATCCACTCTGTAAAACCGAAACCAAGCTTTTACAGTATTGACATCATATAGGCCCATTCCATTTGGTCGAATGCTCTCTTCGCGCCCAAAGAGATAACTGCAGAATTGTGGTCAGAATATAAAACATTGCACAAGCGAAGCAAGTTCAAAATCATCTGATTACAGTTTTTCACAATCACTAGGACACATTTCTTAATATTAAGTTTTTTTTCAAAACTCTCCACAAAGTGATCACAATCGCAGCCTGTGTGCTAAACTCATTTATCAATGCTTTGGCACAAAATGCATGAAATGACTACATCCTTAAAATTACATGAATTCATTCTCACTTAGACACAAACACCACCTAAGCTCTGTGTACCTATACAGGTCAATTTGCACATTTGCAAACTCTTACAAACTATACGATCCAACTACAACTGTGAATGAACTTTGCTACACTTACAATACTATCATACTGAGATATATACTGAATCTAAAAAATTAAACACTCTCAACACAAGTAGAAGTAGCTGAACACCTACACGTGTCAGTATTTAAATTTCATTATCATTTATTGTATTGCTTGTAATGTAATACCATGTAACATTTACTGCAGTGTTATAAACAGTTCTGGTTTTGTAATGAAATTTTACAATGTGTAATACGTGTTAGTGTTTAACATTGTTTTATGAGTGACAGTGTGTTTGCTGGATGAAAACCTTTGCTAGTGTTATGAAAGAATGGCTTAATTTGAGATGTATTGTTTGAGGTGTTTTGTTTTATTGCTTTCCGAATGTCAATTTACAGTTTTTTTTTCTTTTTATTCACATTAGTACTATTTTTCACAAGTAAGATACACATTTCCAAAACTCTTATTGCAAAACTCTACACAGCTACATCACAACTGTCAAACATTCTTTCAAAACCGAATTTCATGCATCCATTCTAGTTGTCTAGTTTTCATTCTACATAAATCGCGTTTGGTCTCGTACTGTATCGCGTATCTTGTCAGTGTCTGCGCTTGCTTAGCCATTTGGTGTGATAACAGGAAAGCTGAATTCAATTAGTGATTTGTTAGACGGGTATAAAAAAGGTTATTATACCGCGGCAGCGGTCGCGGCAGTCGCCGTGTGAAGCCCTCCTCGTATGAAGACCGAAGAGTGTAAAGACCATCGACTCTACCGTGCAACTCAACCGGGCAGGGACACCGGCAAGGGATATAAGTATCACTTTTAATTTATCCTCTTTTCTATACCTGGCTTCACTTCTGTTTAAGTTTTAGTTTTTATAACCAATTCTTACTATGTGTTTTCAGATCACTACCACTCACAAACCACGCATCACACACTGTAGGCTGCGTAATCCTAACAACCTGCACACTATGTCTGCTAATACACTACTTTCTTTTTCTATTGGTCTCTGGAATTGTCAGTCTGCTGTCAACAAAGCTGATTTCATTACTTCCATTACTAGTCATTCAAGACTAAACCTCATGGCCCTGACAGAGACCTGGATCAAACCAGAGGACAATGCTACACCTGCTGCACTCTCCAATAACTTCTCCTTTTCCCATACCCCCCGTTTGACTGGAAGAGGTGGAGGTACTGGTCTGCTCATCTCTAATAATTGGAAATTTGCTCCTTTACCATCTCTGAGTATCAACAGCTCCTTTGAATCACATTCGGTTACTATTACCTACCCTCTAAAAATAAATTTTGTAGTTGTTTATTGACCTCCAGGACCACTAGGTAACTTTGTGGAAGAATTAGATGTGTTGCTCTCAACCTTTCCTGAGTATTGTACTCCCTTAGTTATACTTGGAGACTTCAACATCCACCTAGATAAACCCCAGGCTGCAGACTTCCAAGCTCTACTTGCCTCTTTTGATCTCAAGAGAGTGTTAACTACGGCTACTCACAAATCAGGCAACCAACTGGACCTTATTTACACACGACACTGCTCCACTGAACATGTGCTAGTTACTCCACTGCACACCTCGGATCACTTCCTCCTCACTCTTAACCTCAACATGATTCCTCAAACAAAACATACCCCTCCACATGTCACTTTTCGATGTAACTTACGCTCACTCTCACCCTCCCAGCTATCTGCTATGGTTTCATCTTCGCTTCCTCCCCCTAAACAGTTATCATCTCTTGATGCTAACAGTGCTACTGATACTTTCTGTTCCACTCTGATGTCTTGTTTAGATACTTTCTGCCCCTTATCTTCCAGGCCAGCCCGTACACCCCTTCTGCCCCTTGGCTATCTGACGTTCTCCGTGAACATCGTTCTAAGCTCAAGGCTGCAGAAAGGGTATGGCGCAAATCACAAAATCCTACTGACCTTAAAGTCAATTCTGAGAATTGTTTGTAAACACATTATAAATGTTAGAAATGCATTGCTGAAACATGTTACAAAGACTGTGAACTATGTAGTACTTAATTGTGGAGTTAGACTGTTAAACAGTTTTTCACCATGTTCGTGATCAGGATTTTCTGGGCGGGGCTTAATCAGAACTCGATGACGCAATCGAGCCACCGGCACGCCCCTTTCA